>CAUYON010206999.1:0-12328 GCA_963573935.1 Arctocebus calabarensis | reverse complement strand
GCTGTCACCCTGGATAGGGTGCCATGGCATCACAGCTCATAGCAACCTCCAATTCCTGGGCTCAAGCGAGTCTCTTGCCTCCGCCTCCCAAGTAGCTGGAACTACAGGTGCCCGCCACAACGCCCGGCCATTTTTTTGGTTGCAGACGTCATTGTTGTTTGGCGGGTCCTGGGGCTGGATTCGAACCTGCCAGCTCAGGTGTATGTGACTGGCGCCTTAGCCCGTTGAGCCACAGGCACCGAGCCTCCCACATATAGTGGACAGACCTCAATGGTGAACTAGATTATACGTAGATGATTTGACTCACTCAATGAGGGAGTCAAGTGAATTGATTCCATTGTTTGGCTATTGTATTCATGCGAAACTGCTCATTCCTGCCTTCCCTATTCCAGATAAATTGTAAATGGAAGACCTTTGCCACCTGCGCTCCATCTCCTTCTGTGCTAGAGATAATCTTAGCTGGATCAAGGCTGGCAGAAGATCTTGTCACTGATCTCTTAACTAACTTATCTATTAATAAATGTTTTCTATAAAACATACTGATTACAGCCCAGAGCACATGAAGGCTTCTTGTAAGATGTCTTCTTATTTGATACTTTTTAATAAACCTTTTTTCCTATAATTTTTAAGTTATGCACTTATAAAATATCAGTTGTTTTATTAACAGTTAAATTCCTTGGGAAACACATTCTGAGGGGATTCGCATTCTGAAAATTTATAAGGGAGTGTTCTTGCATCAGTACACACCTATACCTGTTAGAGGGAGAAGGCAATATTAAAAAATCTTTGGTCCACCTCCACCAAAATCTCTAATTTGAGGATGATCCTTTAGAGATGTCCCAAATGGAGATGGTGGCTAGATCTTTATTCCCACATGTTGACCAGTCACTGGCTGTGGGATCCCCCAAGAAGTGACTTTCTCCTCAGCAGAAGCAATTTCCATGAAGCACTGGTGGGCAAAGCTGTCTATGCTGCCCTCCAAGCAACTGCAGGAGGAAGTCTTTAGACAGATCTGAAAGACCCATATTGGTTCTGCTAAGCCTGTTTATAAAGCTTGTACTTATTGTCAATACATTTGTTTAATTAAACAGTATTTAAATCTATAGATGAGACATTCAGAAAGTGACCAGTTTTATCAGGAAAATAATTTTGTTCTGTTTTAAAGTCTGCAAAATCAAGGTGTTAACAATTAAATTAGGGGGCGGTACATGTTGCTCAGTGGGTAGGGGGCTGGCCCCATATACTGAAGGTGGTGGGTTCAAACCCGGCCCTGGCCAAACGGCCACAAAAAATAGCCGGCTGTTATGGTGGGCACCTGTAGTCCCAGCTACTCGAGAGGCTGAGGCAAGGTTATTGCCTAAGCCCAGGAGTTGGAGGTTGCTGTGAGCTGTGTGATGCCTTGGCACTCTGCCAAGGGTGATAAAGTGAGACTTTGTCTCTACAAAATTTAATTAATTAATTAAATGCAAGATGTATAAACGAATTGCTGTTTTCATACATCTCAAGTGAACTTTATGAAATTCCCACCTTTATAGGTCACAAGTAGTTGAAAATTGGCAATTTTATATGGAACTCACTGTTATCAATGGTTGAAAAGCAAAAAAATGGAGGTGTCTGGATGCAAGTTGTTTTGTTAGCATCTTCGAATTTTCATTTCACTTATAAACTGGAAATTGTAGACCTAGTGTTTTGGGTGTGGTTGTTTTTTAAAAAGGTTACCAATCAGTGACCTATACTGAGAGGAAATCCTTTGATACCACATCACAGAACTGGTCAAGGAATGTATACATAGACATTTTAAGTTGTAATGACATGTTGAAAAAGTGTCTCACATTTATGGGTCACCATTTAATTTTTTCTTATTAACCAACCATCTGCTACTTATAATCTTGATGAAAAGAAGAGGGCTTCTACAGTGCTAAGACTCATCTTGATTCATCTCTAGACCTTTGGATGAGTTTGGAATTAATCTTCCTACCCTAAAAACAAGTCGTGTATTTTTTGCAGGGGTGACTTAGGCACCTTTATACAACAACATTATGCCATCTCTCTGCATTAAATAACAGTCTGAGATCTGGAAGGGCATCCTAGTTCCTGAGTCACTTTCCAGCTCTTTGTCATTCTAAGCATCAATCATGGCTACAGTCTGGTAACTCTTGCTTCTTTTGTTGACTGCTTCTTCCTAAAGCCTTGTAAGTAAGTCTTGCTTCTTTTGTTGACTGCTTCTTCCTGTGCCTGTGCCCTTTTTTTGTTCCTTCCTAGTTACTGATTGATGTTCAATTTAAAAGTGGGAGGAGTTCCAGATTCTGTGGAACCTAAAGTTTATACAATTTAGCTAATTCTCTCTCTCTAAAAAATTAAATTACAAATTTAAAAATTATGTATAAAGTGATTATTTAGAATAAAAAATAAATCACAAAAATCATTATAATCATCACAACATTAATAAATATGACATAATATTTTATAAATTAACTTCCTGACATATCTCTATTTACTATTTCATACATTGGAGGTTTTTTTTTTACCTATGTATGCTTGAAATGAAAACAATTTTGTAGTGTTTGTCACAGAAAAATAGAAGGGTGGGCAGCGCCTGTGGCTCAGCGAGTAGGGCGCCGACCCCATATACTGAGGTATGCGGGTTCAAACCCGGCCCCGGCCAAACTGCATCAAAAGTTAGCTGGGTGCTGTGGTGGGTGCCTGTAGTCCCAGCTACTTGGGAGGCTGAGGCAAGAGAATCGCTTGAGCCCAAGAGCTGAAGGTTGCTGTGAGCTGTGACTCCACCCACCGAGTGCGATAGAGTGAGACTCTGTCTCCACAAAAAAAAAAAAAAAAGAAAAGAAAAATAGAAGGGTAATTCAATATTTCCTAGTTTAGAAAAACTTCTTTTATCTTTACACCTTATTATTTATTATCTTTCATCAATATTTAAGATCACTGACAAACCAGGTAAATCTGTATCATAAGTTTAAACTTACAACAAAATAGAACAGTTTTTAAAAATAAATTTAGAGATGAAAGCACAGCTACTTTTCACATCAGGTCAGGAGTCGTTTTTCCTCTCTTGATTTATTCAGACATGCCTAACCAGGAGTCTTTCTAATATTTTTCTGATGTCAGAATAATTTTATTGTATACTGGCAAAAATCCCAGAAATGTATGATCATAGGAACACATTTCTAGTCTCCTTGCCACATCTGTAGAAGAGGGTCTATGCAGGTGAGAGAACTCCAAAAATCTTAAGATTCAAGTAAACCCTAGTAGACCTGATTCTGGATCTTTATCATTTTCTTTTATTTCTGCATAAGAAATAACCTGTGAATTTGATCTGAAAAGTTCTTCCCCTTCTGGCTAACATATACCACAAAACACTCTGAGCATACATTGGCCTTAGGGTCTCTCTCTAAGAAATGGTGAGCCTTGTTCACTCTTTAGGCTTAAGCAAAATTTCAGACCCTTCATCTAGAATTAGATGATTAATTTCCAGTCTTCATCTTGAGCATACACACAAACCCACTATGGACTTGACCCTTGAAACTGTCCTTGCAAAGACCATTGTTGGTGTGAGCTTTTACACTGTATTTTCTGAGCAATGTCGTCAATTCCATTTCCCCACAATCTGAGTTACTTGCCTATAAGGGAGAGAGGGTTAAACAAATGCAGCTTATTGATTCTTGCTATTATGTTTCTTCAAAGCCAGTGAAATTTGAGCAAGTTTGAGCTTAGTGTTAAAATAGAGTTTATACACTTAGCTTGGTCCCTATTTTCCTCCCTTTTCCCTTCTGGTATTTCAGTATATCACACAGGTGAGAACACAAATGTCATTATAATAGAAAACTTCAAAAACAAAGAACATTAAAGTACATTCTGGAAGAAAAATATGTGATGAAAGTACATCTATATTGAAATGAAAATTTTTAAGAAGAAAAATATGTATTAGGCAATTCTTTAGAACTGAAGGGATATATCTTTCTATTCCCTTGAGTCAAATGGTACTACATGTCATTCCTGACATAGTTACCTGTTAACAGGTTAAAGGGAATAAAATCTTCTTTCACCTAAGCCTGACTGATCATCACACATCTGGTTTGAGACTATTTACTGTGAGTGAACAAAGTAAATTTTTCAGAGCATTGTCAGAAACTATTCTAGCAAGAATTCCAGACACTATAACAAGATAAATGGATGCTTTGTTTATTTTAATTATTTGATGGGATGTTGGCTGGCTACATTTTTATGTTGTGTGAAGTTTTCTGTTTCATATTCCTTTGGCTTTTGATCTTTTTTCCCTCAGTTCTTCAGAGTCTAATACCATTCCTGATATTACTTACATACCTTTTATTGCTGTTAGACGATATTATCTGACACAGATGGCAGAAACAATACTCCTTCAAGAAAAATTACATGTTATAATTTTAGCTAGCCAGAGATAGGCAGATACAGGATAAGTTGTTGTACATTGTGTTTCCCACATTTCACTTGGTGTTCCCAGCATTCCAGATGCTCAACTGAATCTATTTTCTAGTATATGCTTATTGGTGTTCAGAAATTGGAGGCTAGTCTTTGAAATTCCATGTGGAAACATGGAAAATATGAGATGCTGTCTTCCTGTTTTGTACTGCTATAACAATACCTGAGACTGGGAAATTTATAAAGAACAGATATTTATTGGCTCACAATGATGGAGGCTAGGAAGTCTGAATTCAAAAGTTGCACGTGCCAAAGGCCTTCTTGATGCATCATCCATTAGCAAAGGTGTAAGAGTGAGAGAGGGTGAGAGAGGGCGAGAAAGTAAATGGAGGCTCAAATCCACTCCTGCTGTAATGTCATTAATCCCTTAAGGAGGGCAGAGCCCTCATGGCTTAATCACCTCTTATTAGGCCTCACCTCCCAACACTGTTCATGGGAAATTAAATTTCTAATACAGGCTTTTTGAGGGACACATTGAAACCATAGCAGATGCTAAAAAGTGAATGAAGAAAAATTACATAGAATGAATAGAAAACCTCTGGATATAAAATTACAACTTGAAACTTCAAGTCATAGCTTTTTTTTTTTTAACAAGACAATAAAAAATTGCTTTAATTTTTAAATATATTACTTTTCAAATATAGGATCATTACCTTTGAAAATAGATTTTTAAATTTCTATTCTCTGCCATTTGTATTAGTCCTCCAAAGATCCTTCCTTAAAGATACATGCCTCTTCTCAAGAAACTTAAGAATCTATGATTTTAAAACGTTGAAATCTTTAGCTTTTTGTTTTGTTAGGATTTTTTTTCTATCCTTTCCACATATTTAAAAGCAGTAACAGAAATGCCAAATGTGTGTTTATGGTATGCAAGCCATTCTGATGAGCCCATAAAAGCTGAGGCCTTACATTTCCTTGTGAGTTGATGATTTATTAACGTAGTTGAATAGTTCCTTTCATTGGCATAGGATGTTTTTTTCAAGGTGTACTTGATCATGATTAATGAGCCTCACAAAATCCTGGAGCCTCCAGCGTCCTAAATATGTGATTTATCCTTAACATGTGTTAATTATGTAAAAAATTAATGAACTTTAACTTTTAATACTTTTCCAGAATTATGCTCTAGTAAACATTTCTGTTAAAAGCAAATAAAGTTAAAACTAATATCTTTTTTATGTCAGTATATAAATGATTTAAAAATGATACTTATCAAAATTAATCCCTGTGTATGATAGATGTACATAGAAAATTACTTATTTGCAGCTATTATTCAGTGAAATAGTACTCAAGAATAAAGTTTCAAAGTGACTTTAGCCACTTTTGTAGAATAGTGTCTTCCAAATGATATAATTTTTTAGTTTATAACTTGATTTTAATTTGACAATAATGTCAAATTTTAAAATTTGACAATTATAAAATGACAATGATGCCCAATGGAATGTTTTTCACTTTATTTTATCCTAAAACTCAAGTACTATTCTCACAGATGTAAAAATAGAGAAAAGAATGAAAAAAAATCAAGAAAATTAAGAATAATATGTCAAATAAAGCTTATTTTTTGTATTTTTTTGTTCATAGAAGTATGAATTTTTTTCCATTGGAAATAAGGTAAAAGTTATTATGTCCTGAGAAATTTTTCTATACTATTAATATACAAAATATTTGTCTATCTTTTACTTGATGACCATATGTGATAATATAACTTATTGAGTTCCATTAAACCTATATATAGTATAATGGCCTCAAATTAATAACTGATAGTCATGACTATATTAACCTACATTTTAATGCTGTCATTATTTACGTGGTAGGTACATGCTGTCTGTACAGACAACTGAGAAAAATGTTTCTTATAAAAATGAACAAAGTTTAAAAATACAACTAACACAGGGATCATTTAAAGTTCACTTTATTCAACTTGATTTGTGATCTATTAGAAAGAAACATTTTTCAGGATTTCCAGGTTTGATCCTTGGTGTTTCTACTGTCAAATTGCAGAAGTCAAATTATGTATTGTATTATGTATACATTAAATTATCAAAATTAAAAGAGGAAAGAATTAAAAAAACAAAGAAGAAAGAATGGCAACAGATTTAAAAGGAGCATGGAAACATAAAGTATTTTATAAAAAATCCCTAGTGCGGCTGTTTAATTCTGGCAGGAACTAATATATGAGTGGTTGAAATTCAAATGAATGTTAATTAGTCCATGTTCTTCTGAGTTCTTATTTTGTGTCTATTGTTGAATTAGATATTGAAGAATAAACCAAAAATGTTCCACTACATTCACTTTCTAGGGATTTAATATGTATTTATTTATTGAAGAAAATGTGATCCATATAAAAAAGCATAATCTACCTTTCATGGAATATATATTATGAATGCATTTTATTAGTCAGCTGTTCTCATAGGAACCTAATCTTTCAAAACATCAGATCTTATCAATGTGAGAACAAGTGATTCCTTAAGGGATACATCATGATGCAATAGAAAGAATCTGGAATTTGGAATAAAAAAACCAGCTGTATGAGACTGGTCTACTCTACCTTTCCTTCTTTCTGCAGATTTATTCCTCCAGTTGTTGCTATAGCAATCAACTAGGGCAGGTGTGGCCTGATAGAACCTTGCCTTACCTGAATTTGGTATCTGTAGCCATGAGGCTTATTAGCTTCCTCCAACTTGGGGATCTGTAGAAATCCACTCATCTATTCTGGTGTATGCATGGCCTTGAATGTATAAAAAGTTACAGTTGAGTGGGGAACTTTCGTCAATGGGTGATGAAAGGTGGTTGGTAAATATTTCCCTCTCTTATTCCTTGAGTAGATGATTCTGAGATGCCTTCTTCACACTCATCTCAGGTTCTCCAGTGGGATGTCCAGTTGTTAGCAGTGAGACAAGCTTGATAACAGATCTTTGGACTGCATTTCCCTTCTTTCCTCATATATTCCTGCTTCTTGGATCAATAGTCAAAATGAACTATTTGCACATAAACCTTTTTCTTAGGTTCTGATTTTTTTTGAAGAACATAGATAAAGACACTGTTTTTGACATTTACTTGAAAATGAAACATGGAAAAAATGTATTCCAAATAAAAAATGCTCTGTATAGCATAAGATTAAATATATGATTGTAGGCAAATTACATTAACTTTTCGTGACTTGCTTTCCACACTTCCAAGATGGAAATAAAGTTATCACCTACATTATAAGGGTTGTTATGAGAACTAAATGTGTCACAAAGCCTTAAGCAATAGCTGGCTCATGTAGTCAGGTAAATATAATTTCAATCAAAACACTTATCATAATGATGGTACGTTTGTGGCTTAAAAATATTGAACATTTATTAGGAAACCTAAATGTCCGTAAGACTGTCTTCCTTTTGGAAGTCCTAGGAGATAATTTATTTCTTTGATTCTTCCAGCTGCTAGAGGTTGCCTATATTCCTTCCCTTGGAGCCCTTCCTTGCAACACTGAACTCTACTTCTTCTGTCACATCTCCTTCTCTGACTCTGACTCGCCTGCCTCCCTCTTATTTAGCCCACCTGGATATTCTCCCCATTTCAAGACCTTTACTTAAATCACATATACAAATTCTGCCATGTGAGACAACATATAAACAGGTTCCAAGGATTATGATGTGAATATATTTGTGGAGCCATTATTTTGTCTACCATAATACTCAACAGACTTGGCTGAATAAATGTCTCTAAGCTCCAGTTACTTTATCTATTACACTCAGAATGGTTGCAATTAGAATGACTTGACCATGATAAGACAGAACAAGAATAGTTTATATCAACTATCTACATAGTTGATTTGCATCTTTACAAAAACATGTTTTAAAATTGGGCTTTACATAATGCTTCTTTGTCTTTATACATACGTAGGTCACTATGAGAGTTTTGAGACAGACTGTTATGGTCCATTATTTCACTTCCAAGAAACACAATGTACAATGTACTTTCTGATTCACCCATTCAAGTTTCAACATGTTTGGCTTATCAGTGTTGCTGGGAGGGCTTCATTTGCTTCTGTCCATACAGATTTTACATTTCTTGAATTTTGTATATCTCAAAACTTCTGCAATGACCCATATTATATAATAGACACCTCTAATTTCATCTCATGTCAAACCCTGTCTGGTTTATTAAGAGATTTGAAATTTCCTTATCTCCATGGATCTCAGCTAGCTCTTAGTATGTGTATTTTATTTTTATTTATTTTTATCACAACACATCATCTTTATTCTTTTGTATTTTATAATGTTTCAATGAAACATTTACACTTTATTTTATTTCAAAATATTAAGGGAGTACAAATGTTTGTGTTGCCCAGATAGCTTTTGTAATGCTTGCATCAGGGTTGTATGTGTGCCCGATACCTGAATACTTTTCATTGCACCCATCAGGTGGATTTTTCCTCTTCCTTCTTCCTCCCCCCTTGCTGCTTGATTTCCATTGTGCACATGTGTGCCCCTCAATTGGTTCTAATTTATTAAAGAGTACATGTGGTGTTCTTTTTTTCCATTCTTGAGGTATACCACTTAGGATAATGGTCTGTAGTTCTATCCAAATAGCTGTAAAAGGCATTAATTCATCCTTTTTATGAGTGAGTAGTATTCCATAATATACATGTGGCTTGAGTGTGCTATATTTTAATTGATCACTTCTGTTTTTTCCCTTAAAAGACTGTGAGTTTCTTTTCTTTTTTGAGACAGAGTCTCACTTTGTCGCCCTCGGTAGTGTGCCGTAGCATCACAGGTCACAGCAACCTCCAGCTCTTGGGCTTAGGTGATTCTTTTGCCTCAGCCTCCTGAGCAGCTGGGACTACAGGTAACAGTAGTAGTTGACTGTAGTCCTAAATCAGTAGACTTTGAGTAAAACACAATGTCCCACTATTTTTTTGTTGTTGCAGTTTGGCTGGGGCCAGGTTCGAATCCACCACCCTTGGTATATGGGGTGGTGCCCTACTCACTGAGCCATAGGTGCCGCCCAAGACTGTGAGTTTCTTAAGGGGCTATGTCCAGTTTATCTCTGTGTGTCACATGGCAAAATAATGCTTACTACTTTCTATTGAGTGATAGCATTGCTGAGTGAATGCATAGGCACAGCATGACTGACCAAATGTGAGGAAAGGCCATGCACGTAGAAGAAAACTTAAAAGGAAAGTATTTGATCTTCATATTATTCATTCTGTAACTATGAAAGGGTTGATTGTAAATCTTTTTGCATTTAAGTTGCTACACAGCAAAGATAGGGCAATGGGTACTGTACTACACTTGTTTTAAATGTTTTGGTGGTAATATTTTGGTTTGATATGCCACAATATATATGCTGAAGATAGGCCTTAAATTTTGATAGGTGGAGCACTTAAATACTAAAATTCTCCTTCAGACCAAAAAGGATATACAGAACTGATATCTTAGAACTTTATTGTGTTGTTGAAAAAGAAAAAGCCATTTGATTCCACTTATCAGGTAACATTCAAATGCAAATGGTGTCACTTCTGCACTCTTTATCTTTGTAGCAAAAATGTACAACTGTATAGGCAAATTAGGTGGTGCTCTTGGCAGTCTGGAATTTTGCTCAGAGTACCTCAGGTGGCATGAGGTTTTGATTGTGCCCCAAAACTACCTGCCAGAATGCTAGCACTTTCCAACATTAATTTTGTAATGAAATTAGGTGTGAATGTGATGACTGATGTAATGGATGCAGTACTATCAGATTTATATTTGACATTAATATGTTGTTTCTGGGTATAGTAGTGACTTTCCCAATTTTCCTATTCCTTGTTCTGTTGGCATGAAGCCATCCCCAGCACCATGATGTCAGACCAAGACTTTCTTCCTAGTTACTCAAACTGTGTTTGGTGTAGGATACTGCAATATTTTGTGTGTGTTGCAAATTCAAATTCAAGCTTCAAATGTCTTTATGTTAGTAGTGGTATTTCTCAGTAGAATTGTGTTTGTTATAGAATAAATGTTTTCTTTACAGTTGTTCAAGATTCTAAGAAAATCATTGAAACTGTAAGATGTGCTACTTAGGGTTTAAGAAACAAAATCAGGTCAGTAATGTTGGTCTTCTATGATGTTTATGGTTTCCAAAATTTGAAGTTTTTATGTGAGCCTCTGTGATGATTAACTTCATTGTGTTACCTTGGGTAGGTTATGGTATCCAGTTGTCTATGCGGTAGGTATCTTTATACAGGTAGTTTTTAGATGTGATTTACATTTAAATCAGTAGACTTTGAGTAAAACAGATTACACTCCATATAATGAGTGAGCCTCATTATAATGAGTTGAATGACTTAAGAGAAAAATCTGAGGTCCTACTGGGAAGAATGGAATTTTGACTTCACGCTGCCTTGTGTGAAGAGACTTTTCCTTATGACTCTAGACCTGGCTTGACCTGTAGATTTCAACTTGCCATAACACAATCATTTGAGCAAATTATTTAAAAAAATTTCTCTGTCCTATCTTTGTTCTTTTTCTCCAGACAAATGTGAGGACATACAAATATGGGAAAACTTGTGAAGAAGTTTGAAGAATACTGCCCTTTGGAATACCTAAACAATATAGCAGCTAACAGAGAATTCACCAAGTAGGGTAAGGTAGAAAGCACAGGGCGAAAAGTTGTTCTATATTATGTACAATGACTATTCACTTGCTTATTTTTCATGGACACTTTGAAAGATGCTATAAATAAAACATATGGTACAATAGCACATGAAACACAAAATTATAAATATAAATAATTGAGAACACTGAACCAAAGGAAAATTAGACAGCGATGTTTTAAAATCACAGTCAAGGTTAACACTTAAAATGCCATATTATATGTTCCTATACAGATTGAAGGGGGTCAACTTTGGTCCCTCAGCAACCAAAGCAGAGGGGAAAATGTAATCACACATGAGTCTCTGAGTAAAAACTCTCATACACAAGCCGATTGTTTAGGAGACACAAATTTGTCCTGCCACCGAGGACTGAAATTGTTTTTCTGATAAGTCATCTTAACAAAAAAATTAAGTAATGGAGTGGACAGTATCCTAGACTACAAGCTAGACATGCGACAGCATGATGAAGGTATTTACCTTTTCAGAGTGCCGTGTTGGAAATTGCATGTCCACAAGAGCCACGAAAAGTTGTTTAAGTTTCTATTTGTTTGGCTTGATCCAAAGGAAAAAATAAGCTATGTGGAGGGAAAGACAAACTTCAGACAGTATTCCATAAATATTATTTGTACAACTTTGCTTTAAATAGGAGTGTTTTAAGTATGGAATACACATCACTATTCGATATGTCCTGACGATGACGGTCTCCTTTTATTACAGAAAACCAGGTGTCTAATTCAGAGTCATTGGAATGTGTAAAAATATTCACTTAGCAATTAAAGACTTTTTTTTACAAAGTAAATATAGTTATGATCACTTTGTATTTATAACAAGTAATATTAGTTTTTAACTTATGAAAGTTTCTTCTTGAGCAGAGCGAGGGAAGGAGGGAGGACGGTGGGGTCTTGGTGAGTGCCACACCTTTTGGGAGCAAGACACCATTGTAAGAGGAACCTTACCTAACAAAGGCAATCAGGGTGACTGGTTTCTTGTGCCCTCAATGAATTCCCAGCAATAAAGAAAAGGAAAAAAAAAAAAGAAAGTTTCTTCTTAAAATAGATTTTTTTTTATAATTTTATTGAATCATAATTCTGTACATTGATGCAATCATAGGGCACGATTCATATACATTCAGAAATGTTTTTATCGTACTGTTACAGATAGCCTTCATGGCATTTTCTTGATCACTATATAAAGACATTGATACTCTACATTTAATAAGTTTCCCCAGTACCCTGCTAAGAT
>CAUYON010206994.1:0-31740 GCA_963573935.1 Arctocebus calabarensis | reverse complement strand
ATGGCCGGGCATTGTGGTCGGCGCCTGTAGTCCCAGCTACTTGGGAGGCAGAGGCAGGAGACTCACTTGAGCCCAGGAATTGGAGGTTGCTGTGAGCTGTGATGCCACAGCACTCTATCCAGGGTGACAACTTGAGGCTCTATCTCAAAAAAAAAAAAACAGTGGTCCTATTTTCTGTAAGCAGAGGAAATTTACTTTACTGGGTCAATATACTGTACAACTGTTACAAACAAAGCTGATTTTTCACAGTATACCAAAAATAGAATATGTGAGCAATCTGCCAGCCTTCCAATGCATAGAAATGAGATAAAACTGGTATGATTTTTTAAAATAAAATTCATATTTTACAAATCCAAATGATAATTATTTTCTCAAAGATTCTGCTTTTTTCTAACAAGTTCAGGAAACTGAAATACATTATATTATCACTCTTATTTCCCACTATTGTTCTTACAAAGTAGGAGAGCCTCATTCCCTGGCTCTCTTCTTATCTACTGATAATATTTTAGTCTTTCATGTTCTGTTATCTTTTTTATCTGGTCTACAAAGATTAATCTCTGTTCTCCCAATTTGGCCTTGTGAAAAAAAAATAAAGAGAAGGAAAGAGAGGGAAAGAAAAAGTAAGATTAAGTTTAAAGAACAAGGTTAAATTTATTTCCTTTAATGCCCCTATAAAACTTCTGCTACTTTGAAAATTTCACTATTGCGTTACATAATTTGCTCTATCATTTACAATATGTTTTGTAAGTTACTTTGAAATTGTTTTCTAGTTTCAAATTTGTATGTGTTGCATCTCTACTTTGATTGGCCATTATTGAATAATAAGAACATATCTTTAAATTTTGTGTCTTCCAAGTGTTTGGGACATATGTACATATGCTTATTGTATGATATTATTTTTATCCACAACAATTGACCAATTTTACACTTTTTTCAGCATGCTACCTTCTAAAATGCCTGAGAACTCAGTTTTTTCAAGACGAGACCAGGCACATAAGAGGGTTGAGATAAGATGTTCTTGCATGGCACTTTTACATAGATTCCAACCTCTGATAATACAGGAGAGTGAGGCTACAATGGATCTGTGTGTCTGGTGAACCTTTGAGATCCAGCTTGGGCCTGTTGCTAAATCATTATAGTGCATAAATTCAATCTTCCAGGTCAGATTACCTATGAGATAAAATGTTGTCACATAGTAACTATCTCCCCTGAGAGAAGAATGGTTTTATATCGGTACACTTTATACACTGTAACAAGAGGAGCAATTGTTTCTTCTTCTGAACTGAAGCATGAAATAGACTTGGTTTAAAAAGTTATAAAATATCAGTAGTTTCAGGAGTTTTGAGGAAACTGGTGAAAAGTAAAATTTATCAAAATTACTCTTCTACTACAGAAAAATTGCCCTAAACACCCCAGCCAAAAGAACCTCTTCATCTGTTGAATTTCTCTGTTATCTTGTATGGCATTTGACATCTACTGAATTGAATAGTTCTTATTTCTTGATCTGTTAATTTGCCACACTAAAAGGAACATTCTGAGAGGGAAGGAAAAGTAGGCTGTGTTTGGGGTGGATAAAAAAGAAGTTATTTTGAGGCTAAGAGTAGAAGACTAATAGCCCAAGGCAAGAAATTCTACTTTAATTGGGTAAAGTAGAAAAAGAACCTTTAGTGATCTCTAAAGTGAGAAATGACATATTGATAGCTATGCTGTAGAAAAATTCACCTGCTTGAAAAGTAACAAAATTTAAAATAGGAAATATTTATCACTTATTATTGGGTTAACCTTTTGGAATCCACATCTAAAAAAGAATCCCAAGTCTTTATACCATGTCACACATAGCATCTCTCGCTAATACATAATAGTTGGTCAGTACATTTGTTGAAAGAGTGAATAAATGAACATAAGCAAATAAAGGCATAAAATGCCTCTTTTATTAACTAAACCTTCCACATAAGGATCATTGCCCTTTATTTCAGATTAGTCTACATAGTTTATTTCTGCATGTAGTTTATTTCTATACAAATTATGTCATTAAGTGAAGATGTTTATAAAAGAAAAGAGGAATCAAGGAGAGAGTCCTATTTATTCAGCTTTTATTATGTGCCAAAGACTATTAAGTATTTTATCTGCACGCAATCCTTTTCCTCATCCAATGAGAGAAAACTTAATGAAGAGCATAAAAACTTGGGTTTTGCAATAAACCAAGTTCTGATTGGCAGCTGTAGGAGACACTGTTGTTGCTCACCCTCTTGTGCTATCTGAGCCCACCTATTGCTACTTAGACAGTCTCAGAGCATTAGCAGCCATGCCTCTGTCTCTCATCACCACCCAAGGATCCCTCCTGCACTTGGGAGTTTGCTTACTCACAAACACGTGCAACCGACAAATGGGTGGAGGTTAGCCCTGCTGTAGTGGCAGGGAAAGATCCTTGAATCGATGCCCCAGCTTCTAGATCTTTGGTGGGTGGAGGATTCTGAGGCATGTTTTACACAATTTATCTTATAATTGAGAAGTCTTTGTTTCATGGTTTTTTTTGAGGCAGTCTTATCACTGGTGTTTATATTAAAGTATCAGGAAATTTGCTGTAACAGTGTACGTTAGGATAAAAGAATTGCATCTTTTTGTTTCTTGTTGGGAATATTATAACTGTGAAATAAAAATTATCTACTATTGTCTTAGTCTGGATCCCCTAAAAGCAGATCTTGAGACAAGTACTGGGTGCAGATAGTTGGGGCTACAGTGGGAGGAGGGAGGTTAGAGGATTGGCTTAGAAGGACGCACAAAGATTGTAAAAAAAAATATTTTTATGCATCTCTAATTATTTTATATACTACATGCTTCAATCCGGTAATTTTTTTTTCTTGTGACTTTTGGCTGGGGCTGGGTTTGAACCTGCCACCTCTGGCATATGGGGCCGGCGCCCTACTCCTTTGAGCCACAGGCACCACCCAATAAGGTAATTTTTAAAAGTTAAGGAAAAAGCTAATTTCCAGATATATCTACATGAACATTACACCAACATCTCTGACTTATCTCTAGAACCCAGCTGGCATTATCCAAACACTCTCCACCTCCCTTCCCACCCCATTTCAACTCTTCTTTCTGGCTGCTTTATGTTTGGTTTTTATGGTGTTACTCTTGTCCCAGTCACCTGGCCTAAAAGTACCAGTCATATTTTACTTCTCTGAATTACCTACAACCGGCAATTCATGTCAGTTTTTTCTCAGTGTATTATATGAATTCATCTATTTTCCCTATACTCCATTTTTTCCAAACTGTTCTTTATGCAACACCATTTGTTAGCAACCAGCACCATCTTCTCTCCCCATTGTATGTGACATTGACATTTGATCTTTTTATATTTTTCTCCAAGGCATATCATATTTTCCTGTGTAAATTATAAACTCTTATGATTAGGACCCACTTTATACACATACCTGCACCTGCCAAGGATCTAGTCATTGTTTTGCATGTAATAATGAATGAACATAAATCTCCAAATGTCTATCTTGTAAGATTAATGATATAAGAAGTCAAAATCATGTTATGGCCATTCAAAAACTACTGAGCACCTGCTATTTGCCAGAAAGCATAGTAGGTGCTAGATATATAGTGTTGAATAGCAATAACACAAAGTACGTTTTCTGCTTTCATGTTTTAGTGAGGAAGATATGACAAAAAAGTAAATGTATGATTTGAAACTAAAGATTATGAAAAGAATGAACAGGATTATCTGTAAGAGAATGACATGGTAACCTATTCAAAGTTGGATAGGCAGAGAATCCTCTGTGAAGAGAACTTTAAGCTGAGAGAAAAGGAAGAGAGGGAAGAATCTTGTGAAAAGTTGGAAGCTGTGTGTCCAGGAAGAAGGAAAAAATATGGGAAAACACCTTAAAAATGAAAAAAGGATCGATGCTCTTAAGGAATTCAAGAAAGGCCAATGTGGCAAAATCAAAGTGATGCAGAGGGGTGTGTGGCCCACAGCAAGGGTGAAGAAGCAGTCAGAGCCAGATCGTAGGGTTATAAAACAGAGTCTCACTATGTCCCCCTGGGTAGAGTGCTGTGGTGTCACAGCTCACAGCAACCTCAAATTCTTGGGCTTAAGCGATTCTCTTACCTCACCTCCTGAGTAGCTGGGTCTATAGGCACACTCCATAACGTCCTGCTATTTTTTGTTTGCAGTTGTCATTGTTCTTTAGCAGGCGTGGGCCAGGCCTAAAACCTGCCAGTTTCAGCTGGTGTCCTAACCACTGAACCATGGGTGCTGAGCCAGATCATAAGATTCTTTTACAACATGTTAGGTGTGGTTTGTACCACAAGAACAATGGGAAACTATATAAAGATTTAAATAAGAGAGTGGATGCATGGTTGATTTGGAATTTTTAAAGTATCCTTTAGCTTCTAAATAGAAATTTGATGAGATGGGGAAGGGGTGAAGGGAGACCAGGTAGTAGATTATTAAATAGCTCAGGTGAGATTATGGGATTTGGGAAAGGATAGTAGCTGTGTAGAAGAAGATAAAGAGAAGCTGGACTTGAGATACATTTTAAAGGTCAAATCGATAGACCTAGTGATTGAAGCAAGACACTGGGTAGAGGAACAGTTTAGACGAGGGGTGTGAGAACCACATTCAGTCCCACGAGGCTCCAAGCAGAGATCATTAGACAGGCTGCAGAAAATATGCGTCTGGAGATCAGAAGGAAGGTCCAGGCTGGAGACATGAAATGGAGACTCATGACAATCATTTCCTTCCTTTTCAGGTCAAGCAATTGAGGGTATATGAATGTAACTCATGAAAATAGTCAATTGACAAATTAATACTGATGCATATTTTATACTTACATATAAAAATTTTATTTTCAAATGATACATTTTTACTGCTGAGTGAAAGAAATTTATGCAAAGCAAGTCAAGGATTTCTCAAGCTCTAGAAGTCAATTGTTAGAAGTGGTAGAATGTAAAACAAGATTTTAAATTGTACTTTCTATCTTCCTTCTTAGGTTGTTTATCATGAAATAAATATGACTTTAGTTCTTCCGAGTTGATACCTAATAATGGAATTGCAGGATCCAATGGAAGGACAACTTTTAGTTCTTTAAGAATTCTCCATTCTTCTTTCCATAAAGGCTGTATTAGTTTGCAATCCCACCAGCAGTGGAGGAGTGTTCCCCTCTCTCCACATCCACCCAGGGTCTGCAGATTTGGGACTTTATGCTGGTTAATCTCACTAGAGTTAGGTGATATCTCAGATTGGTTTTGATTTGCATTTCTCTGATGATTAGAAACAATGAGAATTTTTTCATGTGTTTGTTGTTCAGCACACTCCCTCAGTGAAGGACTCAACTACAATTTGAACCTTATCTTAGAATTGAAGGCAATGTAACCTAAAAATTGGTACCCTCATATTCATTTTTTTTTTTTTTTGAGACAGAGTCACTCAGTCAGTTGCCCTGGGGTTGATGCTGTGGTGTCATAGCTAACGGCAACCTCAAACTCATGGACTCAAGAGATTCTCCTGCCTCAACCTCCCAAGTAGCTGGGACTACAGGTGTGGGCCATAAAATCCTGGCTAGTTTTTAGAGAGAGGGTCTTGCTCTTGCTCTTGCTCTTGCTCAAGCTGGTCTTGAACTCCTGAGCTCAGGGAATCCACCTGCCTCAGCCTCCCAGAGTATTAGGATTATACTGTACCCTCATTTTAGCTTGAAATTTAAAATATGACGAAGCATAGATACTTTTCAATGATAGTTTCTCACATATTTTAAGTGTACATTCCACTGCTCACCTAAGATATTTACTATTTATCTAATTTACTATTTATTATTTTTTCTTAAGATTTCTCAGGCTATTCAGAGACTTTTGTAGTCCCATATAAATTTTAGGATTCTTTTTATTTATTTGAAGAATGTCATTAGTATTTTAATACATAGATAGTATTGTCTTGAGTCTATAAGTTGATTTGGGTAGTATTAACATTTTAACAATATTAATTCTTCCAATCCATGATCATGGAATATCTTTCAATTTTTGTGTGTCCTTCTCAATTGCTTTCATCAGAGTTTTATGTTATAGTTTTTCTCACATAGATCTTTCACTTCTTTGGTAAAATTGATTCCTAGGTATTTTATAATTTTGTAGCTATTATAAATGGGATTGCTTTCTTGATGTTTTCTCAGATCGCTCATCGTTAGCATATATAGATGCTACTGATTTTTGTATGTTGATTTTGTGTCCCATAACTTTAATGGATTTGTTTATTAGTCCTAATAGGCTTTTTGTAGGAGTGTTTAGGTTTTTCTAGGTATAATAAGATCATGCCATCCACAAACAAGGCTAACTTAACTTCTTCCTTTCCAATTTGGATGCCATTTAATTCTTTTTCTTGCCTAATTGTTCTGGCCAGGACTTCAAGTACGATGTTGAACAAAAGTGGTCAGCACCTTTGTTTTGTTTTAGTCCTCAAAGGAAAGGCCTTCAATTTTCCCCCATTCAATATGATGCTGGCTGTGGGTTTATCATATGTGGCTTTCATTATTTTGAGGTATGTTCTTCTCTGCCCATGTTGAGGAGGGCTTTTTATCATAAAAAGGTATTGAATTTTATGAAATGCCTTCTCAGCATTTATGGAAATAACAGTATGTTTTTTGTTTTGATTTTGTTAATGACTTATAATACATAGATGCTTTTTAAAGATACAGGAAATGTGATATTCTAATAAGGAAGTTTAGAAGGAAAAGAAAATTGGGACTAGAATATCAGTCTGGGCCTTTCCAACACTAACAGACAAGGGAAGAGAGCCAGTAAAGGGGACTCGAGGTAGACAGATAGAAAGGGTGGGGGAGTCAAAAAAGCTTTATTTGATATTACGAGAAGAGAATGAAAATGCCCACTCTTGATAATTGAAAATTTGGGGGCATCCATGTAGAATCCTCCTGCTGGGAGGACATCTTACACAAGGTTAGAGGCAACTTCCACATGTATTTTTTCTAAAACTCTAATTTGAGTCCTCAATACAATTTCTAGCACACAGAAGGCATTTGATACATATTGAGTATTTATCCATTGAATGACTATTTTAGTCCAGCTGAGAGTAGATTTAAGTCATTTTACAAAATCCCATTCTTTTCCTCCCTCCACCTCCTCTCCCCTGCCTGACTCTCACACTCATCTACAAAAGCATTAATTAGAGACACAGAACAGTATCTTCAGGTTTTGTCAAAGCAACTTTAAACATGTTTTATTTCTATTGACATTAGGACAAGTGAGCTGTTTTCTAAGCCCTGGAGTAAGGGAACTCAGGCTAACTTAGCTAAGAGGGGATAACTCATCAGCATGCCCATTTTATACACGCATGTGTGCACACCCTTGTGTACAACCTCACTGGTTAGTGTATTCTCTCACCATGAACGGAGCATCGCACACCCAGATTCCAAACCCAAACCTTGGACATCATCCTAACTCCTTTATTCCTGCCCTACTTTCATATTTATCAATACTTTCACCAAGGTCCGTTAGGTTTTGCCTCTTAGATAGCTCTTCAAACTATTTTTTTCCTTTATCTTTCCTTCTACTTTCAAGTTCAAGCCACCATCCTGATTATTGCAGGAGTCTCCAAAACTAGATTTTCTGTGTCCAGTCTTGCCTCCACACTTCTGAAACCCACAGCTGACCAAGACAAATCCTTCAACAGTTTCCTGTCAGTCCTAGCATAGAGTTTAAAATCTTAGCCTGGCTTATGTGGTTTACGATGCCTCCCTGCTTCTCGAGTTAGCCTCATATCACACCAACCTGTGTGTAGGCGGCCAAGTGCTCCGGCTCGTCTACCTGGCCGCCTAGAGCCTTCCTGGTTTCTCCTCTCACACTTCTTAGCCTGAGTCAACCCATGTTATCTTCAAATCTCTCCGTAAGTGTTCCTAAGGGTCAGAACTTTGGTTAGTACAAGTTTTTCTGTCTACAATTTGAGTGACATTTCTGCTGAAGGCTTGGATTAGTCCCGCAATGTTCACAGTGTATCCGGTGGGCCCAGTAGAACGCCTGTTCAATGAATGTGCTGAGTAAATGAACAAGGATTTTAATTGTGTGTCTGCTGTTTCAACTTAAGATGTGCTATTTGGTGAAGCCTTTTCATTTCTTCTCCTGTTTCTCCATATAGCAACAATAAGTAATTGGCCCTGCATGCCCTGCGAATATCAGTCAAATCATGATCCATGGTCGTCTCTCTGGTTGCTGAGGCAAACACGAAAGGCATCTGAATTGTATTAGGATGAGAGCCACCACCCCAGTTCAGGTGTGTCGTGGGTCTGTCCTGCAGAGCATTTGACACACTGACTCTGACCTCACACTGGGTCTACACAGCTGATGACGGGTGTGTCCCATTTAATTGAGTGACTGCTTGAGAAGGGAATCCCCCGAATCCATTCAGAGAAACCCGCTGCAGTGGGTCAAGTCACAGTGCTTCCTTAACCTAACCGTTTTGGGGTCAGCAGCAGCCTAAGCTGCGGTGCCCCCACTCAGCCTGAGCCACCGCCGCTCGCCTGCTCACGCGTGCCTCTGAACCCCGGGCCTAAGAGGAAGTGTGGGGAGGAAGGAAGTGGGTATTGAAGGTTGCAGGGCTGGGAGTCTTGAAGAGAATAGCCATAACGTCTTTGCCACCAAAATGTTCCCGAGGCGCCTTCAGGGAATGTGGTTTTTGTTTATTTTGTTTTGTTTTTGATTTGTAGTCCTCTGAATAATTTCTCCAGTGGCTGCTTACACCCCCCCACCCCCAAAGAAAAGAGAGAGTGGTTAATTGTCAAATAAAGAACTAGATGGTTCCCCTCCGCAGCCCCAGTCCCCGGGTTTGTGGCTGGCCTTTGGGCTACTCTGGGCATCGCATCCACGTCCGCACATCGGTTAGAAGACGAAGCCTCGTTCCCCCACCAGGTCCACTCTTGCTGAGCCCCCACAGCCCGCAGCCATCCCGCGCTCCGCGGGCGGAGAGGCCAGGGCCGGCCGCGCGTCCTGCGCAGCCGAGGTCCCCCAGCGCCCCCTACAGCTACGCGCGGGGGGAGGGGAGATGGAGCCCGACGCTGCACCTCCGCACCACGCCCGGGACCCCACCCAGCGGCCAGCGCCCCGGGACAGCGCCAACACCCGCACCTCCCGGCAGCAGTATCGGGGCGTGGGACCCGGCGGGCGCTCGGCATCCCAGGCCGCCCGGATCGCCCCGCCCGCGCCTGGCGACTTCCCCTCCCCCTCCCTCACTCCTTTCCTCTCGCCCGCCGGGGCCGGACACACTGCGCCGCTTCTCTTGGGGCGCTCTTTCCCCTGGGCCAACCGTCGCATGTCGTGCAACTTCGGGGCAGTGACCGTTGGTGTTGAATGATCCTCACCGGGAGCGCATGGCTGGAGAAGCGAGGCGCGGCCTCAGCCCCGGAGGGGCCGCGGTCTGGAAGGCGGCGATGCTCTTGCCGTTCCTGGTCCGGACCGGGAGCCCCTACAACGTGGACACCGCGAGCGCGCTGCTTTTCCAGGGTCCTCCCGACACGCTGTTCGGCTACTCGGTGGTGCTGCACAGCCACGGGGGGAACCGATGGTGAGTGGAGTCGGACTCGGGGGTTCTGGGCCTCTGAGGGGCCCGCGAGGACGGCGTCCCAGGGACTCCTTGCCGGTTTCAAACTTCCCTCTCTCCGGAGAACGCAGGAGGAAAACGCTACGACAGCCAGCTAGCTGGAGGTCTCCCCGGGACACTTAGCTTGGGGTGGCAGCTCCTGGTGTGTTCTGGGGCGAGGCCCGGCGCTGCGAGACAGAGGTGGGCGGCTGGGTGCTGGGGTGCTGCGGGTAGATGGAGGTGGGGGGAGTTGCCAACTGCGCGTTGGTCAAAAAGCGAGTTGGGGGGGCAGTGCAGCTCCGTCTGAGTGCACGTGCACGCTTGTCGCTTCAGGCTTGTAGTGGGGGCACCCACTGCCAACTGGCTCGCCAACGCTTCAGTGGTCCATCCCGGGGCGATTTACAGATGCAGGATTGGAAGGAATCCAGGTCGGACGTGCGAACAGCTCCAGCTGGGTGAGTTGGGCCGGGGATGAAGAATTGCTGACCTCCCTCACTGGCGCACCACAGCAGGACAAGTTGTGGAAAAACTCGTGTGGGCTGTTACTTCTAGTTAAAAGCGTGTAGACTTTCAATTTCAACTCCATACCCTTTTCTCATCTTCATATAAAAGGATATCTTTCTTTCTATCATATTTCTCTCCCTTTTGCTTAGGGTAATGATTGCAGTCCTCTGACAAAACCGTGCAGAGGAAAGTTTCCTGGGACGCCTTCTGTGCAGCTCCCCTCCACCGTCCCCGCCATGTGTAAAGCACATTTTCCAATCTCTCAGCGATTCAGGACAGGATCTCACTAAGCCAAGATCTAAGAATTTTATTTCCATCTCTGACCTATCACCCTAGCTAAAGAATCAGCAAAGGGGCACATCAGGAACAGCATTTGGAATTGATCCCATATCCTGCCAGTTAGCCTAAGGGCCTTAAAAAGAAGTGATACAGTTATACTTAGAATATGCAATGGAAAGGAAAAGCACTGGGAAAATTGGCGTCCCCATAGTTAATCCAGTTAACATGAGGCTTCACATGATAATTTTTCATCCCCCAAACACTCAGGTTAAATGATTCAATCTTTTTTGCAGCGTTTTTTAAATGTCTGTTCTTAAATTTGTGAGGACTTGAAAATGTGTACTGATGGGGGAGGGGAGAAGTTTCATGTTTCAAAGTCAAAAGCAAAATTTTTTGCACACAGACAAGTGAAGGAAGAAAGGGGAACTATCATTAATACAGACTTATCTTGTTCCAGTGTTGGGCACTGTTATACATATTGCTTAATTTTTTTCTCTCAAAAAAACCCTGGGTTATAGTTGACCTCGTTCCTATTTTATATATGTGTGTGTGTGTATATATGTGTATAATATATATATATATATATATATATATATATACTCAGAGAGTTGCAAGTACCTTTTCTATAGTTATTTAGCTAGTGAGAGGTAGGTGAGACCTCTAGTCAAAGTCAAGTCTATTTTGGGCTCTAAAATCTAAGCCCTTTCCTTCCATGTAGGCATCGTCAGTACAAATACAATTAAGTGAAGGGTCCAGTGTGTTGTCTGCTGAACTGATGGATCCTCTGTAAATGGTGAATTAAAAATTGCAATTGGTGCTTTTATATTTATCTTTGCTATAAATAAACTGAGATTCACTAGTTATTGCATCTTTAACTACTTTTTCTTTTTATAGAAGTCTGCTCTTTTAAAACTGTGGAGCTGTTTCCCTTTATTTGCATGAATTCAAGTAAAATGAAATTTGTACTTCTAACTCAGAGAGCACCCTTAAAACTCCTGGAGTTTTCTGGAGTAGGTAGAGTATACCCCAGCCTCTTATTAAGCATCCTCCATCCTAGCAGGCAGATTGGAATGCATAAATTCATAAACCTATACATTTGGAATAATTTTGCAAAGCATAGTTTTCATTGCATGACAGAGGTGAAAGGTGAAGCTAGGGAGTGAAACAGACAACCTCAGGCTGGGTTGGCAAAGTCTCAGGAGGGAACAATTTCATTTTGTTGTCATAGTTTCCTGATCCTGACATTATAGCTACTGGTATTTAGCACCCACTTCCTGTCTGGATGGGGACTGATTCTATTTCGGGATGTCTGTGTTTAACTGGATAGATCATGTCATAATATTATATACAGTTTAAGAAAGTAATGCCTGTCGATTGAAGGAAAACCTAAATGCTTTGGATGTGTGGAGCAGAGGAGCTGACTAAAGAAATATTCTCAAAAAATATGATATGTGCACATAATAGCTCTCATAATAGATCTGTAACAAATATTAAATGAAGTTTTGTTGGGTAAACGAAAGTATAAAATCAAAGTGAAATAAAGAAAAGGGAAAGTTTTACTGCTTAATAGAATTAATTAGAAATGAAAAGCCAAAGTGATAGTTTTAACCTTCAAAGTTTGGTCAACATACAAAGGACCTACAGAGATGAAAGACAAAAAGGAAGATAATATTTCTGTTCAATTAACTCGTTAAAACAGTAGTAGTTGTCATAATAGCTTTGAGCACCTGCCGAAGAATTGACTGTAGTTATTTGGCATGTAACATCCTCAAAAAAAAAAAAAGTGTATATTTTCTTCCTCAAATGAAGAAACAGTGTGTGTCTTTATTCAGAACAAAATCAAAAATGACTTAAAGCTATAAAATGGGAATTCAGGCTAAAGTTTAGAAAGAAAACACCATAAAACAATAAATTGGTAACAAAGATATTTTAGGATTCTCAGGTTTGTTGGTCACGTACTACTTTATATGAAGAAGTTTCAAAGGCGTGTGGACTAGAAGATTGGTGTGCATGAGAGAGAGAGAATCTTCTGTATAAGATAGCATCCATTGTTCTGTCTCAAATATGAATGATTATAATGTTTGAAAAATGATAGCTGTAGCCTATAGCTCATTGGCTAGGGCACCAGCCATATACACTGGGGCTGGTAAGTTGGAATCCAGCCCAGGCCTGCCAAACAACAATGACAATTCCAACCAAAACATAGCCGGGAGTTGTGGTGGGTACCTGTAGTCCTAGCTAGTTGGGAGGCTGAGGCAAGAGAATCGCTTAAGCCCAAGAGCTTGAGATTGCTGTGAGCTGTGATGCCACAGCACTCTACTCAGGGTGACATAGTGAGACTCTGCCTAAAAAAAAAAAAAAAAAAAATGCTAGCTCAGTACCTAACACATAATAGAATTCACCAAATAGTTTATTTCTTCTTACCCCTATTTTCTACTTTAATCTATTATCTATATGTTATCTATAATAAGCAGGTTTAAGTTAATAATAAGGACAATTAATAAACTACATGAAAATTTAAAACATTAAATATATTAATTAAATATATTTATTAACATATTTAATATATTTTTATATATGAAATATATATATATTTATATATAAATATATTTATTTAATATATTTTATATTTATTTAATATATTTAACATTAAATATATTAATTTCAGATGAAGTGAAACACATGAAAAATGTTGTCTTGTTTACTCATCAAAACACATATAATAAGTAAAGAGTGAGCATGATTGCTTTATTCAGAAAGGGTCTTCTTTGATTTGGAATAACTTTACTTGCTATCAAGAGAATGAAGGTGCAGAATTTCTTAAAATGGTGCGCATCTCCTGCACAATTCCAAACATTAAGTCTGTAGAATTTCAGATCAACAGTTGGTTCAGAAAGACTTAAAAGAGGATGTCAATATTTCCTCCACCCTGCCCTACCCCAGTGGATGACGTCACCTACTGTGCTGTACTCACATCGATGTAACCACAGGAGAGCAGCAAGTGCCCATTTATCCAGAATTCCCAGGATGAGACAAGGGTGGCAAAGATACCTCTTTTAGTGAAGTGAATTGACTGCAGAGGCCATATCAAGAAAGCTGCTTGGAAAAGGATGCTACCCTAGGTCCTTCTCTTTTCTTCTTCTTTTTTCTTTCTTTTTTAAATGTGGGTTTTGGCTGGGGCTGGGTTTGAACCTGCCACCTTTGGCATGTGAGGCCAGCGTCCTACTCCTTTGAGCCACAGGCGCCACCCCACAGATCCTTTTCTTTCTATATGCAATTAATTATCTTCCACAGCCTTCCCTGAATGAGAGTCGTATCTTCTTTGTCCCTTCCTGAATACCAGAGAAAGGTCGTCTACCCAGGGGGCTCAGGAGGACTCTGTCTGTGGAGACCATGGAATGTGACTTCCATGTAGCCATTTAATCTTCCACCTACGCTCTCTGTGTCCTCGCTGAGCTTTGTTTAAAGCAAACTTTGTCAACGGATGGTTCTTGAACCAAGATGTCACAAATAATGACGCCATTAATATAGTGAAACATCTAAGGGTTTTCCAATATTCAAACAATTAGAAGAAAATAATACATACGAATGATTATCAAATTATACTAAAAAGATAGTCTGTATTTGGTTATTCAAAAGACATTTCAGATATCTCCATGACTTTGGAATTGCTACACATCCATGTATACACACATGCTTACACACCTATATTCATCTGGATAATAGTCTAAAATTACACATTGACACTGTCCAATACAGTGGTCACTGGCCGTATGCGCCTGCTAGGCACTTTGTGAAATGTGACTGCTCTGCAGTGAGAGGTGTTGTAAGCTACATACCAGATTGCCAAGACTTAGTACAAACATAGCTCGTTAAAAGCTATTTTAATTTTTAAAATATTGATTACATACTGATATAAATATTTTAAAATAGTGATTACATAATTAAATACTATTTTGGATTTATTAGGTCCAATAAAATGTTAAAATTAATTTTACTTTCATAAGAGCATATAAGTGTTGATCTACTAGTTTCAATTTAGTATTGAGCATAGGGGTGTTTGTTTTTCTATTCTTGCCATACTTCATCAGGAGAATGGTCTCCAGTTCCATCCAGGTTGTTACAGAAGATACCGGATATCTATCTTGTTCATGGCTGAATAATATGCAAGGAGTAGGGTAGGAGGGACAAGTAAATTCCTACCCGATGGGCACATTTGGTGGATGCATTATACACTTTCTAGGCAGAGGACACATTTATAATTCTGACTTTAATCATACAAAAGCAAATTATGTGACAAAAATGTGCAGATTAAAAATATTAATTTATTTCCTTTTACTTTTTTAATGTGGCTACTATAAAACTGAAAAGTTCATATGTGCTTGCATTGTATTACAGAAGTGCTATAAAGAAACATAAGTTCCATGTGCAAAATAACACTTCTTGGAAGGCACTTTTCCAGTAGTCGTATGTAAGTGAATAGGACTTTCACTTTCCTTCCCCAGATCAAATGTTCTATAGTTTGGGGACCTTCATGCTCCCTGCCTGAGCCACTCTTTTTCCTACTTGAAAAACCAATGGCCATCTCAAGTTAGTCACCATTCGCCTTCTTTTACTTTCTTTCTGAAAATTATTTTGTCTTAGCCAGCCTCCTGTTTCACGATAACATAATGTATTTAAGAGAAGGTGAATTAATCAGCAATATATAGTTAAGCTAATGATAAATTAACCCTCACTTTTCTATTAAGTTTTTTTTTTTAAGGGATTGGATCTTGCTAGGTTATCCCAGCTGGTCTCCTACTCTTGGCCTCAAGTCATCCTCCTGCCTTCCCTCCTAAAGTGCTAGGATTTCAGGCCTGAGCTAACACTCCCAGCCTTTAACCCTCACTTCTACTTGACTCTCAGGCATTATAGCTTAACATTAAATGGCAATAGTGTCATTTGAAATTTTAAATGTGTTTTTCTTAATAGCATTTTTTTACTTTGCAACATGCTTTAAGTTGTAGCTTATGAAGCTTAATTATTGCAGATTGATCATTTTGAAAAATCATCTCTCAACATAGGCTATTATATGACTTCGTGTAGAACATCAAGACAGAGAGCTTCATTAATAATCTATCAGGTTAACAACAAAAAAAAAAAGATCCTGATTTCCAGCAATTTCCCAAACTTTGTCTTCAAATGAGGTGAATGAGTTTTCCAATTCATTTCTAATTTGAGAGATAAGGCTTTCTAAGTGTACTTTATTTTTGTCTCAAGTTTGGGCACTGAGCAGTATATCTAGGGATCAAATATATTTCTACTTAGCAATAGTTCAGGGGCCAGATATGGTAATCCATAATACATGTACATATATTTGTTTAGCCATTTATTGAGGGATGCCTATGGGCCAGGAATCGTGCATAGAAAAGAAACATGGTCCTTGTTTCAAGGGGTTTTCAGACTGTAGGTTAGGTTATTATAGGAAAGTATGGTGAAAAGAGCTAATCTACTTAAAAAAGATAAGGTGATGTCTTCCTGAAGAATTGATAGTCAGGTGAGGAACTGAATATAATTAAGAGTTAGCCAGAGGAAGAGGTTGTGGGAAAGTGTGCCAGACAGACCAGGGCATAGAAAGACCCTGAGGCCTTTGAGGATGCATGTGGATGGATTGTCAAGTGTGAAGTGGCAGCAGGTTGGAAATGTAGGCAGGGATGGTTTGGGTATAACTTGTAAGTACGAACTTAGCATAAGGTGTTTGAAACTAGGGTGTGACATGATCAGATTTGTGTGTTTGACAGATTCTTCTGATGAAGGGTAGTGAATGCTTTGGAGTGAATAGGTTAAGACTGAAGGTAATGAGTCAGTGATAGCAAGATTTTGTTATAATTTAGGCTGCAGATTATAAATACCTGTCCTAGAACAGTGGCAGTGGAAATAGGGGGAGTTGTACAGATCTTTAGAAGATAGAGTCAACAACTGTGGACTGAGAGAGATGAGGGAGAAGAAGCTTCAAAAATTGTCGAGTGTTTGGACTTAGGCTGTTGTGTGGATGATGGTGCAATGTATTGAAAGAGTGAAGAGAAAGTTTTCTAGCAAAAACTGATGAGTTTCATGGGCATGAAAATCCTGAGACATAAAAGTAAATTTCTAGTTATCTGCTGGATGCCTGGGTCTGGTAGGCCGGAGAGAGACGGTAGTGGCGTTTAGAGTTGAGAGAGTAATTGACACAGAGGTGATAATCAAAGCCATGGGGGTGAATGAGTTTCACCTGGTAACTCTGTAGGGTGACTAGATCTAAAGAAGAGCAGATTCCTGAGGAGTCCTACCATTTGAGAAGTGGCTAGAAGGGCACTGCTCAACTCTGGCTACAACTTAAATCATCCTACAGAGCTTTGAGAATACCAGTTCTGGTGGCACCATCCCAAACAAATATAAACCCTGGGTGGGCTTAGATAGAGCATCAGTGTGTTGCCCCGGGTCCCCCAGAGGATTCCAATATTCAACCATGGTTGAGAACCACTATAGAAGAATAGAGGAGCCTGAGAAAGAGTCAGAGAAGGAGAGCCGAATGAGGAAGCAAAAAAACCAGGTCCAAGCAGCATAGTAGAGTCAAAGGAACGGAGTGTTTTGAGAAGAGGTGGGTGGTTGGCAGTATTAAAAGTTGCCAAGAGGTGGCGCGTGTGGCTCAGTGAGTAGGGTGCCAGCCCCATATACTGAGGGTAGCGGGTTCAAGCCCGGCCCTGGCCGAACTACAAAACAAAAAAATAGCCGGGCACTGTGGCGGGTGCCTGTAGTCCCCGCTACTCGGGAGGCTGAGGCAGAAGAATCACCTAAGCCCATAAGTTGGAGGTTGCTGTGAGCTGTGTGACTCCACAGTACTCTACAGAGAGTTAATAAGTGAGATTCTGTCTCCAAAAAAAAAAAAAAAAAGAAAAGAAAAAACGGTCGCCAAGACATTAAACAGCAATTTATGAGGTTTCGTTTGGTTTAGAAATAATCCATTTATTAGTGAGTTTGGTAAAACAAATTTTAATGGTGAAACCAGACTGCAGAGGGTAGAGAAGTGAGGCGCTCCAGCAAGTGGCAACTCTGGGTTGTTCCTTCCTTCATTCAATATATTTAATAATAATGAGATAAAGTAATGAGAGTGCAACAGAGCTGACACAGTGGTGAGCAGAAAGGAATGATGAGGGAAGGCTGCTGAGGAGGGAATCCGGAGTGGTGGAGCCAGTTCTGACCGGCTTTGAAGAGCACATGGAGGAGCCCAACCAATAGGGAACCGTGGATACATTTTCCAGACTGGGGTGAAATCCTACGCGATTTGCTGCATATTTCAGACTCATTCCAAGGGGTCTAGATCAACCTTTGGTTACAAAGACTCCATTTACTCATCCCAGACAATCCAAATGATCATACTTATTCCTAAGAAGGGGAACTTGAAATTTACTGAATTTTAAAGCAGGGATTTTATTTATTTATTTATTTATTTATTTATTTATTTATTTATTTATTTATTGTAGAGACAGAGTCTCACTTTATCGCCCTCGGTAGAGTGCCGTGGCGTCACACAGCTCACAGCAACCTCCAACTCCTGGGCTTAGGCAATTCGTTTGCCTCAGTCTCCCAAGTAGCTGGGACTACAGGCGCCCGCCACAATGCCCGGCTATTTTTTTGTTTTGCAGTTCGCCTGAGGCCAGGTTTGAACCCACCACCTTTGGTATACGGGGCCGGTGCCCTACTTGATGAGCCACGGGTGCAGCTCTAAAGCAGGGATTTTTAATTTTTTTTGGGGGGGGGGGACAGAGTCTCACTCCATTGCCCTGGGTAGGGTGCTGTGTCATCATTGAGCTCACAGCTGAAACTCTTGGGTTCAAGATATCCTCTTGCCTCAGCCTCCCAAATAGCTGGAACTACCGTGTGCACCACATTTCTTGCCTAGTTTTTCTCTTTTTAGTACAGATGGGGTCTCATTCTTGCTCAGGCTAGTCTCCAAAACCTGCCTCAGCCTCCCAGAGTGCTAGGATTACAGGCATGAGCCATTGCACTCAGCTAGGGATTTTAAGAATGGCTGGAACCCTCAGATTAGAACAGGAGGATATGAACTTAATAGACAGGACTGGGCCCAGTGATGCAGTTTGTTTTGTACACATGAAATTTAATAAATGATGAGAAATCATTTTATAGAAATTACATAAAGAACTCTAATTCACAGTGAGTACGATTAGAAACAGACTGTAGACTTAAGTTTTAAATTTCGTAAAGGGTTTATGTGGAGCAGATTAGACATGCCCTCGTAAAATCACACCTTATATAGAAAAATACCCTGGTAAATGTTGACCCTCTGTTTGTGAGACCTCCCTAGCTTACCCTGATACCGGTTTTTGTTTTCTTGTGAAACTCTGTAGTCTTTAGAATATCATCATTTGGTCTGCCAATTACTGTCCCCACAACATCTAATTCCACCCTTTTCATTCTGCCTGGAGAGGTGCCCTTTGTCTTGTACACATTTCTAAACTTTGCTCTCTTCCTGATACATCTCAAATTTTTTTACATCCATTCACCCCTATGAATCCCAAAGCCAAGCACAGAAGTTTGATTCTGACCACCAAGCACATTCCCCTGGGATTTTTTTTTTTTTTTATATTTTTGTTTTGGTCTTATGTCAAAGATACGCAAAACAATACCTACACATTCGTGATAGTTTTCAAATGAATTTTAAAATCCAAGATATTAATTGAAAACCACAGAAGTACAGAAATGTTTCTGTTATTTTCTAATGTTAGAAGCTAATATGTAATATTTTAGCAGTAGATTATTTCAGAAATATAGGAGTATAATGTAGGATTATTAAAAATGTCAATATCTGGGATTAACAGGGGCAAATACTAGTCTTAAATCACCATACAGAAGCAATAGGGTGGGAGTTGATTGTGGGGTTTGAATCCTTTCCTATCATTTCGCTTAGGGAAGATGCTTAGTCTTCCCTTGCTTCAGCTTCCTAAATCATAAATTTGGGATTGTTAATAATACCTACCCCTAGGGATGTTATACAAATTAAATGAGTTAATATGTGTGTTTGCATGTATTAAAACTGCTTGGTATATAGTAGACATATAATATATATTAGTAATTAGAGAGTAGCATTCTTTAAGTTATGCTCACTAAATCAGGTGGGGTGCATTTTTTTTCTTTTTTTGTAGTAGTTATTAAAAAGACTCCTGTAGATTTTCTGCAGGCTTTTGAAGAAGACCAATTTCCTAGAATCAAATTCACAAATGGTTGTCTAGAGTTCTCAGGCCTAATGCTGACTCAGGATCAGCCCAGGTTTTTATAAAATTGCAACCCTAAACTTTAGCAATGATCTCTGGAGATATTTACTTCTTTTTATTTATTTTTTATTTATTTATTTTTTTGAGACAGAGTCTCACTATATCACCCATGGTAGAGTGCGTGGTGTCACAGCTCACAGCAACCTCCAACTCTTGGGGTTAAGTGGTTATCTTGCCTCAGCCTCCCAAGTAGCTGGGACTACAGGTGCCTGCCACAAGGCCCAGTTATTTTTTTTTGTTGCAGTTGTTTAGCTGGCCTGGGTGTAACCCGCCACCCTCAGTGTATGTGGCTGGTGCAACCCCTGTGCTACAGGCGCTGAGCCGAGAGATTTACTTCTGTGTTGAATTCTCTCTCCAAACAGACTAGAATAGAATCAAATAAAATCAGATCAGAGTAACAGGGGCTGAAATAGCTGTTTTTTTCAGGCCTGTAATTATATGAATTCTTTCTCTCATTAACTGAGCTTGATTGCTGTTTCTTATCAGATTTTGATGAGGCAATCTGGGAATATGACATTGAAATACACGTTTCCAAAAGGCAATACTTTGAGAATGGTTTCTAATTCTGATATTTTGACTCATTTGTTACTAGACTAGCTGGAGGAACAAATCTTGGAAGTCCTGCATCACCTCTAAAACTTGAGTATTTTACTTTTTATTACCCCAAATTATTTTTATTACTCTGGAATTAATAAACCTAAGTGTTATCGTTTGGAAACATCACCACCATGTTTAATTAGATGTGTGAGAAACATAGTTGAATGTAGTCAATATAATATAATGAATTTAGGAATAATAGGATTTGATAGGAAAAAACTACTTAAAGGGGCCATTTGGATTAGAGACCTGAAGGCTGCTGATCAAATCTCACAGCTCCGTGTGCGCCCTCTGCTGGCGCAGTCCAAACCCACATCACGTAATCACCCTGGGGAACAGAAACATTGGCCATTTATTGAACATCTACTAGGTGCCAGGCAATTGTGTATGCATTAATCCTCACAGCCCTGCAATTTTAGGTTTTATAATATTTTCCTATTTGAATTTATTCATTTACTTTTTATTTCCATTTGTGTTTTTCTAATTTATGTGGGTGAAGAAATCGGATAATTATATTCACTCAGTAACTATTGCTTCTATAAAAAAGATGAATAAGCATTTATAAAACATGTACTAAAACAAGACTCTTTCATTTTCAGGATTATCATATTAAAAAAAAATAGAGTGGAAGAGTTTGGCATGTATAGGACCCAACTTTCAACGTAATAGAACGTCAACTTTAGGGAGAAAAAGGCAGTTGGTAGGGTCGTGCCTGTGGCTCAAAGGAGTAGGGCCCCAGCCCCATATACTGGAGGTGGTGGGTTCAAACCCAGCACTGGCCTTAAAAAAAAGTCATGGTGGAAGTAAAGGCTTTCACTGTTATTCTGAAACTTGAAATCACATGATGAGTTTGAAAGATCAGGTAAGTGTGTATATTGTCTTACTCAACTGAGGGCCCCAGGCATCAAATGTCTCAGTTGATGGGGAAGCCACAGAACAGTGACACAGGCTTGTATACCAAACGTTTCATTGCGTTCAAAACTCCTGGGCTTCCCCACCCACAAAACATTTCACTCAAAGCGTCAACAAGGGACAGAAAGAAGAACTTGGAGTCCGATCTTTTCTCTTTGTCCTTTTTACTTCAGTGGAAATGCCAAAATACTGAGAACTGATCTAACTAGACAAAAATGCGGATAGGGACCTTTTCTTTAACAATCGAAAGTTGACTAGACTGTCTGTGGGCAGACTTGATATTTTATACATTCTTAGCTGAAGAAAATTCAGAAAGTGAAATCAATTTCAGTTAATTCATATTTTTGAAATGTTTGTAGAGTCCTATTATGTATGCTATAGAGTAATGCAAAGTAACTTAGAGATAAATGTTATTTTTTATTCTAATCTTTTCCATTTATCAGCCTCATGTATTTGGGCAAGTTATTTGAATTTTAAGACTCAATTTTCTCATAATCTGCTATTACTGTATTAAATGAGTTAATGTACAGGATCAGGCTCCCCAGCAATGATGTGTCAGGTATATTTTGCAGAGGAGGTTGTATGCTGTGATGTATGTGCAGCTTAATAATATGTTTCACTTTATCCTTGTAAGCCTAACAATAATGTCAACAGAAACTAACATTTGCATGTTTTCTCTGCCAGGCTCTTGTCCAAGCACTTCACATATACCTCATTCACTCCACAATCCTTGCTGAAACCCTCTGAGATGGCATCTCCTGTGGGTTCCAGCCGATTCTCAGTCTTAAATCTTCCCATTCACAGTCTTAAATCATCATACTCACAGATCACACTTTATGTAAAGGTCTTCAAACTTGCAAAGGCTGTTTTCCTTCAGACCATCTGTTACTATCTTAAAACTTAAGGAAATATTTTGGAAGAGAAGTAGGGAAAAATCATAGTGAAAGTAAAAGATTGGCTCAGCGCCCATAGCACAGTGGTTATGGCATAGGTCACATACACCCAGGCTGGCGGTTCAAACCCAGCCTGGGCCAGCTAAACAACAATAGCAACTGCAACAAAAAAATAGCCAGGCGTTGTGGCAGGCACCTGTAGGCTAAGGAAAGAGAATCGCTTAAGCCCAAGAGTTGGAGGTTGCTGTGAGCTGTGATGCTATGGCATTCTACCAAGGGCAACATAGTGAGACTCTGTCTCAAAAAAAAAAAAAAAAAAAAGGAAAAAGATCTCTCCAAATCTTAGATCCCTGGGAGTTTGGTGAAAACTGTGCAGTAGCACACTCTAGTAAAGGATTTTTGTAGTTATATCATGTATTTCAAAATTCCTTCCCTTTAGCAAATACGTATTCAGTTTCTGCCTACTGCATGGAAGGTTCTGAGCTGTGGAAATGCCATTGGCAGAAAAAGTCAATTTACTGTCATGGAGGTGACATATGAGGACAAATATCTAGTCTTTCATAGTGGCTGTCATTTCATAGTGGTGTCATTTTTGGCACTTAGACCAATAACTCTAAAACTGGTGCTATGAATAAAAACAAAAGGAGAGGAAGTGAAGAGGCACTGTGGGCTTAGTTCTTATACTCTTTGTTTTATTCATCAAAATTACTATCTACTCATATTTACGTACACATTTGCATACACTGATCAGAGTTGTTAGGTGGAAATAAAAAACTGAAGTAGTAAGCATGTCCAAGTACTTTCATATTTTCTTTCCCACATGAAAACAAAAACAAGATAGACTTAATTTTTACAACAAAGGAGATGGTTTTTATGTGGCTTTGTATTTTTTAATATCTACTGGGAAAATGCATTCAAGTGTGTCAAGAATTAGTCATTCTAGTTGTATAAAAGCATGGGAAATTATCACATGTTAATTTCTGCTGACCTCTTTTATGTTCAATCGTGTAGTTTTTTAATTATGGAGCTGATTTGATTTACTAAGAATTTATGTTAGTAATGTATGACCTGAGTTGAAAATCTGATTCTAAATCATATCAGCATGACATTTGGATAAAATATAATAGATGATAAATATAAAAGATAATCTGAGTTTCTTTATGGTGTTCTGCCAGGGAAAATCATGAGAATTATCTTTCTCATGACAATCCTCATAGTCGTCATTTTAAACCAAATTAGAAATACTTTATTTCTACATGAAGAAAATTTTCTTAATATTTGCTATTCTATTTCACTATCTAGGTGAAATCAAGGATACAAAAAAATATCACTATTCTTTTAAAACAGCAGAGTTTTTTAAAAAATACAATTTAGGAAAAGACTTCACACCCTGCATTGTGGCTCGAAGCTTAGTTGTAAACTACAACTTACCTGGGAACTCTTTAAAAAATTCTCCTCTGTGGGTCTCAGTCCAGCCACATCAAATCTGAGTCCCTGGCAGTGGGACCAAGGTCTTGGGATTTGCTTAAAACTCTCTTTGGTTGATCCTAATGTCCAATCAAGGCTAGTTCCCCTCCAAGGCTGAGTACCCCAGTCAAGGGGTGGACTCAGAGGCATGCAAAGTTACTAGAGAAAAGCCTTGGAGAAGTCCCTGAATACAAGCTGACAATGTGAGTGCCTTCTGTCCAATCTGCCAAGACTGCAGACATTGCAAAAGAAAGTAAAAAAAAATTCCGGAAATTATAAAAAAGAAAAGTCCCAGAAGAGTAGTGGGAACTGACAGGATGTTCTTTGAACTGACCCTAGCTTGTCAATAATATTTGAAAGTACCACAGCCTTATTGTTGCTATTGAAGGCTGCCTCTGTGGCAGAAGCAGTGTTAAGAAGTGAAAAGCAGAAGCTTCTCAACGTGAGTATATGTGTTTACTCCCTTATTAGGCTTGAGATAATCATTTCATGAGTTTATCTCTGAGTATTCTTTTTGGTTATGCATTCATCCCTTTGGGCACACATTTTGAATTAGGATACATAATATAAATAGAAGGTGCTCAGTCAAACCCCAGTTGAAGTTTGAATTGGAGTTTATTTATTGACCTTTCCAATTTCAGCACAAATTTCTGGGATGCATGTTGAGGGTGGGACGATGACACACGGCACAGTCCTGGCCGGGATGAATGAGGTCACTGTTTACTTATCTTTGGACGTAGGCCAGGATGCTTGTCAGTAAACAAATGTAGTTAACCCAACAGAAATGGAAATCCTTCTTCCTGCAGGATATTAATTGATTTCACCCTAATTTCCTTTCCCAACCACATCCTGTGTGTCTGAGGACCCTTGACTGCTGATGCCCCCGTCTTCTCTCAGTCATCCGAGAGGGTAGTAACTAGCAATAAATACAATAGAATACCTTTGAAAATTAATTGCCATGAATCAGAAACTGTGTCTATACATTAGAAGGCAACTTTTGTTTGGAACCACACAAGCAGTAACAAACAGGAGCAGGATTGTGTCTAGGCCTTTAACCCCACGCCCCCACTCCCAGCTGACACTCTCCACCATGTTTCTCTATTTGAAATCTCTTCTGCTCCAGGGTGAGTGGGTCACACCCCTGCATTCCTAGGAAACCCTTTACCACATTTATTCATAGGTAAACATCTCATTCTTGTAGCTTCTAAAGGTCTACTTTTTCTCCTGTTCCTAAGATGCATTATTTTAAACCTAGAATAAGGAGAATCAGAAGGGCATGAGCCACTGTGAAATAAAATCCCAGGACTTTGGGGTGACCACATGGGATGCAGAAGCGTATAGTGGCTCTGGTCTTAGAGATCTGAGGAGACACACAGGCAGGGAGAAAAAGATGTTTGAGTTAAGTGTGAGTGGGTAAAATGAGTACTTTGTGGTGCATGTGAACCTAAGTGTGAGACTGAGCAGTGGTGAGATTGTGATGTAACTTCATGGAGCTAAGACTAACACAGGTGGTGGGGATGGACAACACGGAGTATTAAAGAGAGAGCAGCTTAACCCGACAGTTTCTCTAGTATTCATTCTAAAATTTATAAAACAGGGGTGGTGCCCGTGGCTCAAAGGAGTAGAGTGCTGGCTCCATATACTGGAGGTAGTGAGTTCAAACCCAGCCCCAGCTAAAAACTACAAAAAAAAAAAAAAAAAAGGAAATAAATAAAATTTATAAAACAGATCAGCTAAGAAATATACAATAGCAATATGCTATTTTTGTACACAGGATCTTTCTAGCTATTTTCCATCAAGTAATTTTTTTGTGGTTCTAAAGTAGTGTCCATTACTTTTGAGCTTCTCGTGACTATCTCTGCAAGAGCGAATTAGTTACTAAATATTGGATGTAATCTTAATGAAAGTATTCGTTACATGTATCATTTTTTAAATGGAGATAGCGTGTGTTATTTGTGACCTCTATCCTCTTCTGTCCTGAATTTACCTCCTGCTTGGTTGTCTTAGTTAACTAAATGTTGACTATAATTTTGGAAAACTTTTAGTGTTTCTAGAGGTATTTCGTTGATATGGCTTTGGTGCTAATAACAGAAACTTCACCATCAGGTAGATTGAACCTACCATTTATCATCAGTTTTTGACTGTAAAGACTAACTGGTGATTTTAGTGAAGAGTAAAACTGAAAACTAAACTTTATCTTTTACCATTCTGTTTCACTTCAGTTATGTTGGTTTGGCATTCTGTAGCCACAGTAAGCCCCCCTGTGTTGGCCCTTCCCCACTGCCTCCCACAGTGTATTTTCTGCCCCTCTTTCCGATCTGCGTACCCCGTTTCCTTCCTTGCTATGCCTTCCCCGCTCCTTCCTTCACTTCAACACAAAGATCTTATATGTCTGCCTAAACTACCCTTTATGAAGAATGGGGCTGAAGCAAGAGTCCCTTTCCATTTCAGTACTAAACGTTGCCCAGCAACCCCAGCACTCTTCCTCCAGACCTTTCAGTCCAGCCCTCCAGAAAGCCATTGCCAATTTATGGGCGTCGTCATTATTCCACATGAAGGCTGGCAAGGAAAACATGATCCACATTGCTCTGTAACAGTGTTCCTGACCACAAGTCAGGGCCTGACCCGGATCTACTGAATCAATCTCCAGAGGAGGGGCTAGAACATTTTCATTAGTTCAGCTGTGATTAAGAGTTTGGTCCTACCCAAATGGCGCTTTGCAGCACAAATTTATGTATCCACAAACATCTTCCCGCACTCCTGAATCAAAATCTCTCCTACCTAGGATATTTACTGCACATAGCCATGCCTTTTTTATGAAAGCATTTTGAGTTTGCCCAGGAATCTGTATCTTCAAGTCAAGTTAACCAACATTTGAAATTAAGTGAACAAACTCAAGTTCCACATTCTTATTCAATCGAATTGATGCTATTATACTTCTCTGCCATTGGAATTAAGCACATTGGAGCAGCATTGTCAAGTGCCAATCAAAAAGGGTGAAAATAAAGACAGAAAAAAAACAACCTATGATACTGCATCTTAGTCTCCCCCAAATCTGCTTGTTTGAAATCACTTACATATAGGATTTTAATCTGATCCTGGCTATAAAGCAAAGAATTTATGCCAAGAAAAGAAAATATTATCACTGTAAAGATTAGTTTTTGTTGTACAAAGTACAGTATTGCACATAAATATTCTATTTATGTTTGACTGCCTTGCTATTTTTGCATTTGCCAAAGTGCTTATTGAAGTTTTTTATTTACTATTGAAATAATCTGGTTTTCCAAATCATTTTATCTTTTTGAAAACATAAGTCACATTCTAGTAAATGTAGAACACAGGGCAGTTTGTTGTAAATGCCATTCATTATTACCATGCGAATTTTATGTTCCACTTTCTGTATGCTCAATCATCTTCCAGCTCCACTAAAGTGCCTTGATTGCTGAAGACCATATTGTAGTTTTTCTATTCTTAGTATCTCAGTACAAGAGCATTTTAAAAAGGACTCTAATAACGTTGCTTACACTGCTAGATGAATGGCAAGTTATTTCCCAAGCATTAGACACTGCGGGTGTATTTGTACAGGCTATGCTGGTTGTAACTGGTCTTCACCTCTCTGGGCGTGTTGGTCAGCCATCTCCTGTATCACTCAGTCTCTCTCTTCATGATGCTACCAGTCAAAGGTCATTTCTACAAATGAAAATCACCTTGTATGAGAGAATAAGTATGTTTTCACAGAGTAACTCACATTTACCCTTACCTCATATGCTGCCTATAAGGTGATAGAGAAGTAGTTGAAGGAAAGGCCCTGGGGATGAGCACACATGTTTATTTTCTCTGCTCTTGTAGAATAATATTATTTTCAAGAAAATTGATGATACAATTTTTTTTCAAATGCTGTAGGTAGCCCGACTGGAGACCCTTGTGGGAAGACTTGTTTAGAAGAGAGAGACAATCAGTGGTTGGGGGTCACGCTTGCCAGACAGCCAGGCGAAAATGGATCCATCGTGGTAGGTATAGGGGTTGGTCCACTAATTCCTCATGAAATTGGATATACTGGATGGAGTGTTGACATAATTTGGTCTACTTTTATTTTGTTCAGACTTGTGGGCATAGATGGAAAAATATATTTTACATAAAAACTGAAAAGCTCCCTACTGGTGTCTGCTATGGCATGCCCCCTGATTTACGAACAGAACTGAGTAAAAGATTAGCTCCATGTTATCAAGGTAAGGCATGGTTTTGATATTGACCAAATCTAGAGAAATAAGTGAATACCTTTTAGGGTTTCTTAGTTTTGTTTTTGTTGTTATTAATTTTTAAGTTTAGATGGTCAGACAGGGAGAGCTTTAAAGGAGCTCTTCTTAACTGCTCAAATCATTCCTTCCTTTTCTTTTGTTACCCCACTGCAGCTAGCATTAATTTTCATAAATGTACTTTGTGGTATAAAAATTCTACAGTTTAATTTGAATAATTCTGGAATCTAGTTGGTAATCACTCACTTTTGCATTAAATTTATTTTTGATTTGGTAGATGTGGGTGTAATGCCCAGTAATTATAGGACATTTGCAATCATGAAATTACATTGGAAGTCTAATTAAAAAGAAAGACTGTTGAGGTTTCTTGCTTTATTTTTAGCTTCTGCGAGTACTTAGAAGGAATCAAAGTGTAAGTGTAGGCAAATCTTTCCCACTAATTTTTTTTTTCTAATTCACGTATATTCCTTAAAATAAGGAGAGTTGGATGTCTCAGGTTTCAAGGTCTTTCCCATGGAAATTCTGTGCTGTAGGTAGCTTCAGAATGTATAAAGCAAGGACATGAACAATTGAAGTCATCAAAATTAGGGGTAAATATGTCAAAAGAGCATTTAAAGTGATAGCTTCAACAAATCTAAAATTCTAAAAAAGTCTTTTTAGAGAACTAAGAAACATAAATAAAGGCCAATTTCCAATTTTTCCAACAACCCCCCAAAGAAACCCCACAACTTTTGGGGTAGGACGCAATTTTAAGAGGGAATTTACCTAACAAATGCAATCAATGTAACCTAGTTCTTTGTATACTCAATGAATCCCCAACAATTAAAACAAATTCTTACTAGCTGTAAAAAGTTTGGTCAAATGTTTGAATTCAGTTCTTGATTCTAACATTATTGGGGTCTTTTCTCCCTGGCATTTGTTGTTACAGAGACGCTTATATCAAATATATTTCCATTTGCCTTTTGATACGAGGAAGATAAAAGGTGAATATTAAAATGTCAACTCACCCACCTCAGTCTAGGTGTCTGTACTTTTATCATCCTCTTTCCTAATAGTTTATGGTTTATATTTTAAAACAGAGAATTTAAAGTAGGGATTTTGTTTTTGCCAAGGTATACTTTGCCACATTTGATAGAGTTAAAGAGGACATGAACCTAACATGCCTAAAATTGTAAATTATAGAATCAAGTAAGATATAAAAAGGAGTGAAAACTCATGACCGAAAATGGTTATTATAACCAGCAATTTAAGTTTTCTGATTGGCAAAGCCAAGAAGATTTCCTTATTCTTATTTTTATAGAGGTTTACTCATGTCAATTTTTCATAAGATGTAAAGGATGTCTCCTTAGTAAGCTTCCAAAAGATCCATTGTGGGGCTTTATATTATAATAAAAGACCCTCCATCTACATGCAGATCTTGATTCAGTCAGTATTTTAAGCTGGAAAATATCCAGGAAAGGATATTCTCTTTAGGAAATGGTATTGGGAATTGGATATCCCCTTATAAATGAATGAAACTGGAATCTTACACTGTACACAAAACCAACTCAATGTGTTAAAGAAAAACATAAGACCTAAAAAGCACAAAACTCCTAGAAGAAGACATAGGGAAAGAACTCCTTGGCTTTGGTCTGGCAATGATTTTTTTGGATGTCATACCAAAAGCTTGGGCAACAAAAGCAAAAATAAATAAGCATGACTCATTAAACTAAAGAGTTTCCACACATAAAAAAACAGAGCAAAGTGATCAACCTATGGAGTGGGAGAAAATATTTAAAAACCATGTATGTCATAAACAGTTATGATCTAAAATATATAAAGAACTCAGTCAATAGTGAAAAAACTCCAAATAACACTATTTTAAAATGGACAAAAGGCCAGTGTATTTTTCTTTCTAATGAAAGCCTCAAATGGCCAATAGGTATATGAAAAGTTTCTCAATATCACTAATTATCAAGCAACTGACAATCATAAACCATAATGAAATACCACTTCATACTCTTTAGAATGGTTATTATCAAAAATACAAGAGATAGTAAATGTTGTTAAAGATTTGGAGAAATTGGAGTCCTTTCACAGTATTAGACTGTAATCGGTACAGCTATTATGGAAAAAGTATGGAGATGTCTCAAAAAACTGAAAATTAAAAAAAATAGAACTACCATATTGTCTAACAATCCCTCTTCTGAGTATGTACCCAAAGGAAATGAATCAGTACCACATAGAGATAATCTGGGTTTCCATGTACATTGCAGCATCATTCACAATAGCCAAGGTGTGGAAATAGTCTGTGTCTAGAGACAGATGAATGGATGGGTGGTTACTGTACATATATACACGTACAAAATGGAACGTTTTTTGGCCTTTTAAAAAATCCTGTCATTTGTGATAATATAGATGAACCTGGTGGACATTAAGTTGGGTGAAATAAGCCAGACACAGAAAGAGAAATAAATACTACATAATCTCATTGATATGTGGAATCTACAAAAGTCAAACGCATACAGGAGAAAGGTAGTTGAGGGGTTAGGAAAGATGTTGGGAAGGGGGAGATATTTGTGAAAAGGTCCAAAGTTACAGCAATATAGGATGAATAATCTTGGAGGTCTAATGTACAATGTGAAGGCTATAGAAGATTCCCTATTTAGCAAATGGTGCTGGGTGAATGGCTGGCGACCTGCAGAAGACTGAAACTGGACTCACACCTTTCACCTTTAACTGAGATAGACTCTCATTGGATTAAAGACTTAAACTTAAGACATGAAACTATAAAAATACTAGAAGAAAGTGCAGGGAAAATTCTTGAAGAATTAGGCCTGGGAGAATATTTTATGAGGAGGACCCCTCAGGCAATTGAAGCAGCATCAAAAATACACTACTGGCATCTGTTCCAACTAAAAAGCTTCTGCACAGTAAAGAACAGAGTAAGTAAAGCAAGCAGACAGCCCTCAGAATGAGAGAAGATATTTGCAGGTTATGTCTCCAACACAGATTTAACAACCAGAATCCACAGAGAATTCAAACATACTAGCAAGAAAAAAACAAATGATCCCATCTCAGGGTGGGCAAGGGACTTGAAGAGAAACTTCTCTGAAGAAGACAGGCACACAAGCCTACAGACTTATGAAAAAATGTTCATCATCCTTAATCATCAGAGAAATACAAATCGAAACTACTTTGAGATACCATCTAACCCCAGTAAGATTAGCCCACATAACAAAATCCCAATACCTCTATTCTTATATGCCCAATATTATACTACTCTCTGTTTCCAGAACAGACTGAGCTTGCCTGGGCATGAGTCTCTCTGCCCCCTGCCTTGAGTACCAGTTTTCCAATTACCTCTTCCCTACTCCTATTCATCTGCCAAATGTCACCTCTTCTAAAAGATGTGCCCAGTATAAGCATATCCTCCTCTTTGGGCTCTCCTCAGCCCTCCTTTTCCACACACCACGGCCCATTGCTGGGTGCTTCATGTCTTTATATCATGTAGGAGCTGGGAGAATGTGGGTCTCCAAGTCAGGGCACTGGTCTTAGAGGGTATGTTATTTAATGGTTTTGAGCCTCATTGTATTTAAAATCTGTGAAACAAGACTCATAGTAACAAACTCATAGAGCTACTGATAATGCAAATAGCATGTGTGATGGCTGAGAGGTTGAGAATACATCTTAAGCACCTTTCTTTCCTTAATGTTGCCCCACATGTACTGTTCTCCAAGGTCAAGAAAGTATCTTAATCTTCTCTGAATTCACAAAATCCTATACATAGCAGGCACTCAACAAAGAAAGTAATATTCTTTTTTTTTAAATAATTTTATTAAATCATAATTGTGTACATTGGTGCAATCATAGGGCACAATGTGCTTCATATACAATCAGAAATATTTTGATCGTACTGTTACAGATAGCCTTCATGGCATTTTCTTGATCACTAT
>CAUYON010206992.1:0-39466 GCA_963573935.1 Arctocebus calabarensis | reverse complement strand
GAGACAGAGCCTCAAGCTGTCACTCTGGATAGAGTGCTGTGGCATCACAGCTCACAGCAACCTCCAATTCCTGGGCTCAAGCGAGTCTCTTGCCTCTGCCTCCCAAGTAGCTGGGACTATAGGTGCCCGCCACAACGCATGGTCGTTTTTTGGTTGCAGCCACCATTGTTGTTTGGCGGGCCTGGGCTGGATTCGAACCCGCCAGCTCAGGTGTACATGGCTGGCACCTTAACCCGTTGAGCCACAGGCGCCGAGCCTAAGAAGATAATATTTATAAAATTTGTTTAAAAAATTCTGAATCTTGGCTAAGCGCCTATAGCTCAGTGGCTAGGGTGCTGGCCACATACACTGGAACTGGTGGGTTCAAACCTGGCCCGAGCCTGCCAATGATAATCACAACTATAACAAAAAAATAGCTGGGAGTTGTGGTGGGTGCCTCCTTTAGGAGGCTTGAGGCAAGAGAATCACTTAAAGCCAAGAGTTTGAAGTTGCTGTGATGCCACAGCACTCTACCAAGGGTGACATAGTGAGACTCTTAACTAAAAAAAAAAAGAAATCTGGATCAGCACCCATAGCTCAGCAGCTAGGGCACTGGCCATGGGTTTGAAATTGAACCCTGACTGGGCCAGCTAGAACAACAATGAAACTACAACAACAAAAAAAAAAATTGCTGGGTGTTTGTGGCGGGTGCCCATAGTCCCAGCTACGTGGGAAGCTGAGGCAAGAGAATTGCATAAGCCCAAGAGTTTGAGGCTGCTGTGAGCTGTGACGCCATGGTACTCTACCCATAGCCAGATTGAGACTCTGTCTCCCAAAAAAAAAAAAAAAGATTCTGAATCACCTGATTTCAATAAGCTTTTACTGCTCATGTTTGCTCTTCTTGCCAGCAAGAGGAAAAAGGACCGGCTTGGCGCCTGTGGTTCAACAGGCTAAAGCGCCAGCCACGTACACCTGAGCTGGCGGGTTCGAATCCAGCCCAGGCCCGCCAAACAACAACAGCTGCAACCAAAACATGGCCAGACGTTGTGGCGGACGCCTGTAGTCCCAGCTACTTGGGAGGTGGAGGCAAGAGACTCGCTTGAGCCCAGGAACTGGAGGTTGCTGTGAGCTGTAATGCCACAGCACTCTATCCTGGGTGACAGCTTAAAGTCCAGGGTGACAGCTTGAGGCTCTGTCTCAAAAAAGAGAAAGGACTTTAACAAAGGTTAATAAAAACAGAAGCTGACTTAACCCATAAATGATAATTTGAGCTAAGTGACTTTCATTTGGCAGCCTACAAAGAGTGTGCAGTTATTTGAAAAAGGAAAAGTGCTCGCTTGAACCCAAGACTCTGAGGTTGCTGTAAGCTATGATGAGGCCGCTGCATTCTCTCCAGGGCTGCAGTGTGAGACTCTGTCTCAAACCAAAAAAGAAAAGGAAAAGTGGCAGGGGATTGTACCAGGTAGCACAGGAAGTTGAACCCTGCCCCCTGCCCTCTGCCCCCTACACATACACCCTGGAGCCCTCAATACCACATTTACTTAGGAAGATAAGATTTTGTAACCAAAACACAGCACCTCATCTTAATAATTTTAATTCAACTCTAACTGATACTGTAAGACTACAAACATAAATAAATCTAGTTACATCTTTGAAGCTACTTAAGCAACATTATAATAAAAGGTTTTTTCCCCCCTTACCCCCACAGAAAATACTTCTAAGTCAATACAGAGTATCCGTAACAATATAGTCTCCTGTTCCATACATTATTCAAGTCTGAGAAATAGATAGATCGCTCAGCTCAAATAATAATAACTTAAAATAATAAATAATAAAGCAGGTATTTCTGGATTATTAGAAACTTATAAAAAATCCATTTGTGATTTAAAACTCGTTTCCAAAATAAAAACTTCTATGTCCCTCTGGGTACATAGATATATGTGTGTCTGCCCATGGAGTTGTTTTTTCCTAGCACCTGGGGAGATAATCAAGTGTTGCTATGACAGAGAAATTCCAGGATTCAATTCTAATAGAGAAGGAGTAATTAATCATGTGGTCAAGAACTGTGAAAACCAATTCGGCCTGAATTAATTGCATCTGTGGCTCAGTGAGTAGGGGGCCAGCCCCATATACCAAGGGTGGCAGGTTCAAACCTGGCCCTGGCCGAACTGCAACAAAAAAATAGCCGGGCGTTGTGGCGGGCACCTGTAGTCCCAGTTACTCGGGAGGCTAAGACAACAGAATCACCTAAGCCCAGGAGCTGGAGGTTGCTGTGAGCCATGAAGCCATGGCACTCCACCAAGGGCAACAAAGTTAGACTCTGTCTCTTAAAAAAAAAAAAAAAAAAAAAAAATTACTAGGTGGAGGAAATGTAACATTAGCTTAAGTGCATTTTCTGTTACACTCTACTTACCTGGATTTATAGTAAAACCAAAGTTCAACATAGGTTGTTACAAGGTAAATACGTTGTCCATCTCCCACTTTGTATTCCAAGGCAAATACATGAACATCCTATAAAAAATCAAAAATAGTGTATTCAGAAAAATTCAGAAAATGCTAATCTAAATTCAATTGTAACTACCGAAAATTAATAAAGGCTATCACATTTTCAGAAACTGGAATTTGAACACTAATTGAACATAAAAGTAACTAGATCTGTCAAAAATCTATTTTAATCATTTGCATAATTTATGCATAAAGTAAATCATTTGAATGTGCAGATTAAAAATAAAAGAAAAATCATTCTTAATTCTATTACTGTAGTTTGACTTTCTGTGATAGTTTTATTTCTTAGCTTATAAAATTAAACTTACTTTTCCTTTGAGACAGAATCTCCCTTTGTCACCCTTGGTAAAGTACTATGAAATCATAGCTCATAACAAACTCAAACTCCTGGGCTTAAGCGATTCTCTTACCTCAGCCTCCCAAGTAGCTGGGACTACAGGCACTCACCACAATGCCCAGCTATTTTTAGAGATGAAGTCTCACTCTGGCTCAGGTTGGTCTTGAACTTGTGAGCTCAGACAATCTACCCACCTCAGCCTCCCAGAGTACAAGGATTACAGGCATGACCCACCATCCCCAGGCTAAACTTACTTTTCAAAATTACCTAAACATTATTATAAGTGATTTGGGTTAAAATCAATAATTTCTCTAGTACATATAAAATGTGGTAATCAATTTTTTAAAGGTTAATTATGGTAGTATTAAATTGGTAGTAGATTAAATATAACTATTCATGATTGTTGCCATAATTTCCTTGAATAATAGAATATATATATATACAAGTTCTTCTGTTTTCACTTAGCTAAAGGTAGCTGGTGAGACTATTTTTATAAACCTGTATTTGGCAATTCTATATCTTTTTAAAAATTCAAGTTCAAATGAATCTGTTGACATTTTAATTTCTGATGCCTTAAGTTTACACAAAATAAGAACGGTGTCTGTTACGCTTCTTAAACTATTCTTATGAGGGGAAAGAGAGATCTTTAAAAGAATTCCAGCACTTTTGAGCTTCTTTTTTTTTTTTTTTGGAAACGGTCTCACTCTGTCACCCTCAGTACAGTGCTGTGATGTCACAGCTGACAGCAACCTCAAACTCTTGGGCTCAAATGATTCTCTTGCCTCAGCCTTCCAAACAACTGGGAAACAAGTGCCCGCCACCATACCGGGCTATATTTAGAGACGGGTCTCACTCTGACTCAGGAATCCTTCAGCCTTGGCCTCCCAGAGTGCTAGGATTATAGGCACGAGCCATTATGCCCGGTCTAACTTTGAGCTTTTATAGAGCATCAGAGATCAGATTCACAATACATTTTGTTAGGTTTCATACATGCATCTTTTCTACTCCTTTGTATTCCCCATAGTGCCCAACAAAAAAAGAATGGGCAGGCTTGGTTCCTGTGGCTCAACGGGCTAAGGTGCTAGCCACATACACCTGAGCTGGCGATTGGAATCCAGCCCAGCCCGCCAAACAGCAATGACGGCTGTAACCAAAAAATGGCCGGGCGTTGTGCCTGAGGTCCCAGCTACTTGGGAGGCAGAGGCAAGCGACTCGCTTGACCCCAGGAATTGGAGGTTGCTATGAGCTGTGATGCCTCGGCATTCTACCCAGGGTGACAGCTGGAGGCTCTGTCTCAAAAAAACAAAAACAAACAAAAAAATGCTGTGGTGTCACAGCTCACAGCAACCTCCAGCTCTTGGGCTTAGGCGATTCTCTTGCCTCAGCCTCCCAAGCAGCTGGGACTACAGGTACCCACCACAACGCCCAGCTACTTTTTTGCAGTTTGGCTGGAACCAGGTTTGAACCCACCACCCTCAGTATAGGGGGCCAGTGCCCTAGTCGCTGAACCACAGGCACTGCCCTTGATTTACTAATTTTTATTTTTGAGCATCATGCTGTTTGCAAGGCTGGCAAGCACTTCTAGCACATCTAGCAAGCACTTCTTTCTCCCACTTGCTTAATGCACTGGCAATAAATATAGTCACCCTTTCTCTAAGCATAATCTTTGTTTAAATGTCACTTTTTTCTGGCTACTTCAGCCTCCTGTGTAGCTGAGACTACAAGAGTACACCCCACATTTGGCTTTTAAAAATCTTTCGTAGAGACTGGGTCTCACTATGTTGTCCAGCCTAGTGTTGAACTACTCCAGCCATCATTGGCACTTTGGCCTCCAAAAATGCTGGAATTCCAGGTATAATCCACTAATTGGCAAGTAGATATATCATTCTTTTTCTTATTTTTTTTGAGGACCAGGTTTTTATTTTTTATTTTTATTTTTTTTATGCAGTTTTTGGCTGGGGCCGGGTTTGAACCTGCCACCTCCGGCATATGGGACCGGTGCCCTACTCACTGAGCCACAGGCACCGCCCAGATATATCATTCTTTTTCATTACAAATATAAGTGAAATGATAAGTGATTCATAGAGACTTTTTTCTTAAATCATGTGATATTAAGATTGCCATTAAATTCTCTTGGCAAAAGAACGTGGCCTGAAAATGAAGACAAATTTTATTTGTTGTTGTTAGAAATCTTCAGCAATAATAGCTCTAGAAAAAAGAGAGAGAGGAGGAGGAGGAAGCGACATTTACTTCTTTACAGCTTCTAGCGAAATTAAAAGCTTGAGTTTGTCGATGGAACAGTTTCCAAACGGAGGGTGGTTCTTCTGGCTTGGACAATCTTGGTCTGTACACTGAGGACAAAGGTTTCCTCTCATAATGAGACGCTCGTTCTTCAATTTGCTTCAGTTTTGCTTCCCATTTTCTGTTCATTGGTTCAGAAGTAATGGGAGAATAAATCCGTCCCAGGTAAGATTTCTGTCAATTACCACAAAAATAAAAAGGCCATTAATTTCCATGTTTAGAATACATTTTGTTAGATAAAATTTCAGAACTCATTTCCTGGTTAGCTTTACATTTTACTGTTTGCATGAAATTTTACCACAGAATAAAAGCAGGTTGTTTTCAAAGCCCTCAGACACTGGCTCTTTCATCTAATAGCGCAACGACCTTAGACAAGTTAAAAAGCTTTCTGAACCTTAGTTTAATCAACTGTAAAATAAGAGTCAATGTCTTCTTGGGCTGGGCACAGTAGCTCACACCTGTAATCCCAGCACTTGGGAGGCTGAGGCAGGTGGATTGCTTCAGCTCAGGAGTTCAAGACCAGCCTGAGCCACAGCAAGACCCCATCTCTAAAAATAGCCCAGCGTTGTGACAGGCGCCTATAGTCCCAGCTACTTGGGAGGCTGAGACAAGAGAATCACTTGAGCCCAAGAATTTGAGGTTGCTGTGAGCTATGATGCCACAGCACTCAACCCCAGGGAGACTGAGTGAGACTCTGTCTCCCCCCCACACACACAAAAAAAGTCTTCTTGAATACTTTATATACTTACTTTGAAGATAAATGTGATAAGATATATCCAAGTGTTCTCTAAATTACAAAGCCTCACGTAAAATACTGCACTATAAGTGCTTTTTGTATCTTTACAGTATTTATTATTTATTTATTAAGACTAGCCCAGCAGGGTGGCACCTGTGGCTCAGTGAATAGGGCACCGGCCCCATATATCAAGGGTGGCAGGTTCAAACCCAGCCCCAGCCAAAAACCGCAACAACAACAAAAAAGACTAGTCAAGCACAATAGTGAGAAAAGGAGAAAGAGCAGAACAATCTGTAACTAGGAACAATCAAGTGAGATAACACGCTACCTTCAGACCAGCCATTAAGGGTTTTATTATACCATTTTATTGCACCACATGCTACCTCCCTGGCCCCACTAGTGCTACCACCTCACCTACCACTCTTCTGATATTATTCTCAGTGTGGAATTCATTTCTTTTCTTTTCTTTTCTTTTTTGGGACAGAGTCTCAAGCTGTCACCCAGGGTAGAGTGCCATGGCGACATCATAGCTCACAGCAACCTCCAACTTTTGGGATCAAGCAATGCTCTTGCCTCAGTTTTTTATATTTTTAGTATAGACGGAGTCTCACTCTGGCTCCGGCTGATCTCGAACCCATGAGCTCGAGCAATCTACCAACCTCGGCCTCCCAGAGTGCTAGGATTACAGGCATGCGCCACCTCGCCAGGCCACAGAATTCATTTCTAAACACCCACATGCGACTCCTACATCTCTTTTCCTCTGTCTTTCCATTTTCCCTGTTCTCTCCCAACACATCTTTTTTTTTTTTTTAGTTGGGAGAAAAACTTAGTGTGCAAATAAATGGCAGTCATGATATGGGCAAGTTTCGGACATCTATGGGAATGGGTGACTTTTCTTTCCATATAGTACTTCCATGTTGTCATGCCAGGTAAGGGACCAGGCAATATTTTCCCAATTTGGAATTAAGATTTACCTACAAAGGAAAGGTTTTCAGAAGGGGGGAGAGCTAATACTGTAGACTTAAAAACAACCACAAACTCCTTGCCATTTTTCCAATTAAGAGATGTCATCTAAGCTCACTCACACTGGCTCTGGGATGGGCCACGTTGCATACTTGCTTTGAGACGTCACATTGACAAATGCGAAGCAAAGAGAGGTTTAATGTATGCTTTTGCATCAGACTTAGTTATCCTGGAGTCCTGCCCTGAGACTGTCATACTATATACACAGAAAAATGAAGGTATTCCAACTAATAGCCACCACCAATTGTCAGAGTTGAGTCATGCCATTTTAAACTCAATACCGAAGGGAGTTCAAGAGAGACCTATAGAACTGCCCAGCCCACTCACAGAACTATAAATAAATCTATTTTTTTTAAAACCAGTAAGTTTAGGGCTGGTTGTATACACAACAGAAATAGGTAATTGAGGGCAGCACCTGTGGCTCAAAGGAGTAGGGTGCTGGCCCCATATGCTAGAGGTGGCGTGTTCAAACCCAGCCCCGGCGATAAACTGCAAAAGAAAAAAATAAGGCGGAGTACAGGTGGAACTTACTAAATGCAGAATACAAATGTCTTCATACAATAACTAAGAAAATGCCATGAGGGCTATGTTGAGCAGTTTGATGAAAACATAAAAAAAAAGAAGTAACTGATATAGTTCACCTCTTCACTAATATCATCTATGCATAATTTATCTACATAGAAAACAGATACATTAGGGTTTTTTGTGCAAAATAATCACTAAAGTTCTGAAGAATAAATTTCTTTTTGTTCATCAAGTGGATAAGTAGTTTCTTGAATTTTAGCAGAAAACTTTACAGCAACACAAACTCACTAACAAATGATATACTCCTTGGAAGAAAACACAGTATCTCTTTAAAAGATTAAGAGACAGTAAAGATATCATTACCTTGTTTAGAGATAAAGGCATATTATCATCTATGGATTTCAAAGTTGACATCAACCATAACACCCCTAAGAAAAACTCTCTAAGAAGTATACCTAATCCACATGAAAATTATTATTATAAACTAAGAAACAAATCCTAAACGCATCAATATAAATTTCAAAATAGATAGGCCTGGGGGGAAAAATAACATTTCATTGGATTGAGGAGAAGGGCAAATTTGGAAAATCTTGCTCTAACTTGTTTGTACTAAGTGATATGGCTCCTTTCTGCTAGAGGACTCTGAGCATTCAGGTTACTTTAATCTGCCTCACTTATACATAAAATTCCCCTATATTGAGATAATCTAATTGAAAAAGTAACTTTCTTCTATGAAACTTAACTGTTAACAAAGTCTGTATCTGACAGAAGGCAATCGTATCTGAATCACAGCTAGTATCTCACCAGTTAACTGACGGGGTGTTCAACTCGAAGATGTGACATTAGGAAAATCATCTTGACATAACCATGGGAGCGGGTCATACCTGACAATCATGGAGTCACTGCAGAAACCAGGTTAACACTCACCAGATGTTATTTGAGGACCATGACCCATAGTCATATTCCAGAAGCCTTGGGCCACTATGGGTCATGGTCCTGGAGTATCAACAGAATAAAAAAGAGAAGTTCAGTATGTATCACGCCCTGTCATCTTTGCACAGGTTGAAAACAGCTGGGGTGAGGATCGGAAGACCACTGGGGCTTGGGCTATTCCAGGACTAGATGACAAAATGAAATAGAGCCCAGCAGGACATCTCTTTCATTCTAGCCTGGGACTATCACATTCCTCATCTCCACCTCTAAGAGAAGATGTCACCATATTAGAAATGCTTCTTCTTCTTTTTTTTTTTTTTTCTTGAGACAGAGCCTCAAGCTGTAGCCCTGGATAGAAGAGTGCTGTGGCATCACAGCTCACTGCAACAACCAGCTTCTGGACTTAGGTGATTCTCTTGACTCAACCTCCCAAGTACCTGGGACTACGGGCGCCCACCACAACGCCCGGCTGTTTTTTGGTTGTAGTTGTCATTGTTGTTTGGCAGGCCTTGGCTGGATTCGAACCTGCCAGCTCTGGTTTATGTGGCTGGCGCCTTATCTACTTGAGCCACAGGCGCCGAACCTAGAAATGCTTTTAATTCCTGGCAGGAAAGAGTACTGTCTTCTTTCATATAATAGTGTATCAAAACTGCTGTAAACGAAAATAAAATCTTAAGGTTCCCTGCAGCAGCTGATAGACCGGACCTCCTCTTGGCCAAAAGAATCCATCAAACTAAGCTGCTAAGCCATGAGGAGGTAAGACATTCCTCATCAGGTACCCCTCCCCTCTTAAGAGATGCCCTTCGTGACCCATTTACAGGTGTGAAAGACACACCCGAGGTCCTCCATATATATAACAAATTCCTTGGATCTGGGCATGTGTCCAGTAGTTTGTCTCTGATTACCAGAGCCCCATCTTAATTCAGCACTACTTTTTGCTGACTTCTGGTACATTAAACAGAATCTAACTCTTTCAGCCAATTGTCAGCTAAAGAATCTTTAAACCCACCTGTAACCTATAAGACCTTGGCTTTGAGATAGCTCACCTTTTCAGGCCAAACCAATGCATACCTTCCATGTATTAATTTACGACTTTACCTGTAATTCCTATCTCCCTGAAATGTATAAAACAAAACTGTCACACCACCACCAAAAGTCTACTGGTTCAAGGCTTCTGGGATGTGACTATGGGTCATGGTCCTCAAATTTGGCTCAGAATAAACCTCTTTAATTTGGCTTCATTTCTGTTGATACTGCTTTTCACCAAGAGCCATAACCATTTTTGGTAATAGTTTCCAAGTTCCAAATGAAAATATTTATTGTATTTTAGAAGAGTACATGTAACAAGTTCTGTTATTTTGTTATTTGCTTCTTTTTTTTTTCTTTTTTTAAGAAAGAGCCTCAAGCTGTCACCCTGGATAGAGTACTATTGCATCACAGCTCACAGCAACCTCCAATTCCTGGGCTCCAGCGAGTCTCCTGCCTCTGCCTCCCAAGTAGCTGGGACTACAGGTGCCTGCTACAACGCCTGGCCATTTTTTGGTTGCAGCTGTCATTGTTGTTTGGCAGGCCCTGGCTGGATTTGAACCTGCCAGCTCAAGTGTACGTGGCTGGCACCTTAGCCGGTTGAGCCACAGGCGCCAAGCCATATTATTTACTTCTTAACATTGCACCAAATGTTTGTTTTACCTAATTCCATACTGATTTTATAACTAAAGGTGATCAAGCTAGAAAAAAGGCTGGGTTAGCCCTTTTTTTTTTTGGCCAGGGCTGGGTTTGAACCCACCACCTCCGGCATATGGGGCCAGTGCCCTACTCCTTTGAGCCACAGGTGCTGCCCTGAGTTAGTCCTTTTTTTAAATAACAGTAGAAAGAGAACAGGCAATGGGATGAAAATGCAGAAGAATCAGAAGTAAGAAGCCCTGGCTTCCCTGGGTTTATGCCCAGACTTGCCCAGCTGTGACACTTGATGGCCTGCTTCTCAGGAGCAGCGGAACCCGGGGGCATCAGCTCTATAGTCACTGGATTTGGGGGCACAGGGACCTGGTGCCAGTCTGGCCATGCTTCTCTCTAGCTCACTCCTCCCAGTTTCTTTATTTTTGTCTAATCATGAATCGATTTCTATTCCTCAACTCCACTATCTTGAGAACAGATTCACCAGTATTTTGTGTTTCTGGCAACACTTTAGTCCTAGTATTTAGTAATGTTCTGGTATTTGACAATGTTTTCTTATAATTCTTTTTCTGGCCCAAAGGAATGCATTTATACTGTTTCTCTCATGCTAAAGTATTCATCATAAAGTACATGATCAAAAATCATTTACAGAAATATAATTACGTGAGTTTATTTCCTGGACAGATAACATCATAAAACATTAAATACAATATCCAACTGAATTTTCTTCTTTCTTGACTTTAGTCACTTTGCCTATGATTGAACAACAGTAACTCATAGTTTAATTTCCCAACATGGTTGCTTTCAGGTTCCTGTCTATCTCCTCTACAGGGTCTCCACCCAAACAGCTATTTCTGCCAGAGTATCAACCATAAGTCACTATCATAACTGTTCACAAGGATACTAATTAACGATTTATAGTCTGAACTAAAATAAAATCTTAAGCCTCCCAGCCGACTGAATGGACTCCTTCTTGGGTAAGAGGACCACCCCAACACCAAAAACACCCTCAAGGCTGAGCTGCTAACCGTGAAGAAAAGGTCAGACGCGCCTAGTTATGCCCTGGCCCTTTGTGGAGTTATTCCGTGACACAAAATCATGACAGGCCGAAGAAAAACGAACACTTAAAAACACCTGCAGATTTGGCCTTCCAAAGCTTCTTTAACCAATTTGAAAGAATCTGGGCGGCGCCTGTGGCTCAGCGGGTAGGGCGCCGGCCCCATACACCGAGGGTGGCGGTTCAAACCCAGCCCCTGCAAAAGACAGCCGGGTGTTGTGGCGGGCGCCTGTGGTCCCGGCTACTCGCGAGAGACAAGAGACTCGCCTAGGCCCAGGAGTTGAAGGTTGCTGTGAGCTGTGACTCCACCGCACTCTACCGAGGCGACAGCTTAAGACTGTCTCAAAAAAAACCCAAAACTACACACACACACAGCCCAAGCTGTACTTCTGGGAAGAGTTTCCTCCGACAGCTCCGCCGAGCAAACCTCCTGAGCTCGGGTGGGGACTGCAACGCCCACCCTGGGGGTCGTTGAAATGACGAAGTAAAAAAAAAAAAACAGCATGAAAAGGTAAAAGCAGGGAATGAGCACTCAACGAGTGGAGTCGCACAGCTCCCCCCGCGTTTACGAGAGAACACCAGCTCCGACTTACGCCCGAACACCGCCCGCGCCGCGCCCGGCCAGTTCGACGAGGTCCGAAGTCACCGAGGACGGCGCGCAGCCCTGGAGGCGGGACGCAGGGTCGCGCTCCCGCGCCCCGGGCCTACGGCCGGCCGGGGGCTGTGGGGGGCCGGGGGCTGCGCGCGCGGAGCCGGCCGCTCCCCGCCCTCTTCTCCGTGACCCCCGGGCCGCGTGCGGCCCCCGACTCTCCGCAGCTGTCGGCCGGAACGCGGCGGGGGCGGGGCAGGGCCGGCAGCGCCGCTGCTGGAAAACGGATCGCGCGCCAGCCCGGGCTGGGCGGGGATACGTGTCCTGAGGGAGGGAGCGCGCGGAGCCGAGGGGCGGGGCGGGAGGGGCGGGGCCAGTCCCGAGCTCCTCCCCGCGCGCTGCGGGCCGCGGAAGCTGAGCTGGCGCGGAGCGCGGAGAGTGGCTTCCTGCGGACCCGAGGCTGTGCGGTGAGTGCCGCCCTCGGCCCTGTTCTCCGCGGCGCGGTTGGCCCCGGGCCCGCTGCCCGAGTTCTCTCAAGCCCGGCGCCGCCCCAGGGACCTGCCCGGGTTTGCAGCTGCTGCAGGGAGGGAGGAGATTGGCGCGGTCCGGGCGGCGGGTCCTTTGTTTTACCACCACCGCGGGGGTGGGGGTCAGCGCTGAAGCCCCCGGAGCTAGAGACCCGGCCGGGGAGCAGGAGGCCGGGCCCGGGAGCAGGAGGCTGGGCGCGGGGCCGAGACCTGAAGATGGGGACTTGGTCGGGGGCCAGCCTGGGGTGAGTGATGGGAGGCCTGACGGCGGGCTGGGGCCCAGGAGACCCGATCAGGAAGCTGGAGGCAGCGGGATACAGGGACAGTGACCGCGGCCGGGACCGGAGAGCGAGGCGCTGGTCCTCGGGGCTGATTCTCTTTGTTGGACGAGTGTGTTTGACCTTTACCGCATTTGCTCGGGTTGCCAGTGTGGTTTCGTTTTCTGGGGAGCTAATTGAGAGCATTTAACTCCAACTGTAAATCTTTCTGGCTCGTACCTATGGCTGTGTGCCCAAGGCCAACGTCGGTTTTCAGCAGCCTTGAGGTCTCCTCAGGCCATATTGAATTAGAGGGCTTTTCTCACACTGTCACGCCTGTCTTCAGAGTCTGAGCAGCTGCCTCCTTCCCCCTTTCTCAGTGAGTGGTACCCAAGGAGAAAACCAGAAAGCAGCCCTCTCCCTCCGTCACCCACCGCGCATCTGCCCCAGGCAGTCACCAAGTCTTGTCGACTTCCTCAGGGGAAGGAGCCTGCCACGTCTGTCCACTCTGTCCAGCTCTGATTCAGCCACACTTGCCTCTTACTCGACCACCGCAGCTGCCTGGCCACTGCCAGACCCTCCTCCTCTCTCCAGTCCGTTCTTAGAGGGCAGAGGGAAAGCGTCCTTTGCCCTTAGGGTAAACCCAGCCCTTAACTGATTGAAAAGCCTGGCACTGGCGGGGTCCTGAGAACCCTCCCCTGCCTTCATCGTCACTCTCTCCCACCGGTTGCTTAACCTTCCAGCTTGCTCCCTGCCTGGAACACTTTAATTCCTTCCTCCTTCCTTCACAGGACCTTAAGCTCCTGCTTGTGTCTCTGCTCTCATTAAACAGCTGGAGGGACAAGTCCCACTCGAGTCTGCTATGTTCCCTCCGAGGAATGGTTAGCAAACTCCATCTAGAACTGACTTTCTCCTTATTGTCTGCCCCAAATTCAGAGCCTGGCAAAGTGAATACCCATTCATTTGTGTTTTCACTATTGTATTATCCTTTTTATTTATTTTGTAGAGACAGAGTCTCTCTTTGTCACCCTTGGTAGAGTGCTGTGCAATCTCACAGCAACCTCCAGCTTCTGGGCTTAGGTGATTCTCTTGCCCCAGCCTCCCAAGCAGCTGTAACTACAGGTGCCCACTACAACCCCTGGCTATTTTTTGATGCAGTTTGGCCGAGGTGGGTTTGTACCTGCCACCCTCTGTATATGGGGCCGACGCCCTACTCGCTGAGCCACAGGTGCTGCAGTATTATCCTTTTTAATAACTATGCCTCATCTAGAAAAAGTAGATCTGTTTTAGGATTACACAGCAAATTGCAACATGGGGACTAGCAAAGAATAGGGAGGTGGAATATGGAGTCAGTGTAACTGCATGAACTAACGTTCAAGGCAGTGCTAAGTTAGGCTGACAGTGTCAGAGTGTGCTCAGCTGCTTTGTGCTATAGTTACATCGTCTCCAAAATGAAATGTAAGGCTTATATCATCCCTATCACAATATGATGTTTGAGCTTTGGTTTTGCTTTGCTCTTTTGCAACAGAAGCTTTTGAAAGTGAAAATGTATTTTAATGAATGAGTAAACAGTTTATCAGAGTGTGCGATAAAACCAGTTCAAAGTAAAAGAAATTGCACTTTAATCCCTTTTCCTGAAAATAGACCTTGCCTCCTGCCCTTAGAAGAGACTGGCTTCTGGTTCACGCCCATAGCACAGTAGTTACAGCAACAGCTACATGCACCAAGGCTGAAGGGTTCAAGCCCAGCCCAGGCCAGCTAAACAATGACAACTGCAACAAAAAAATAGCTGGGTGTTGTGGCGGGTGCCTGTAGTTCCAGCTACTTGGGAGCCTGAGGCAAGAGAATCGCTTAAGCCCAGGAGTTTGAGGTGCTGTGATGCCATGGCACCCTACCAAGGGCAACAGTATGAAACGCAAAAAAAAAAAAAAAGAGAGAGAGAGACTGGCTTCTTATCTGATACAACAATGCTGTTTTACTTTCAAACCTTCGTTAACACAGTCTCTTAATGCTTCGTCCAGCCTTTAATGTTACAAAGCAATCTTTACTTTCATGAATGACATTACATTGATTTCTGGTGCTTAGTATTAATTCTTCAAGCTCTCCCTCCAAGATAAGAAGTGTTATTTGGGCCTTAAAATAGAATATGGGGATTCATAAATTTACATAATGTTAGTTATTGTATTTCACTGCATGTTTTGTTCTTGCCTTCACGTGTTGCCTGTAGACCTTCTGTATTAGGGTAGAATAAGGTAAAGTTATCTGGCAAGTACTGAACATGGTCTGGCACTTGCCTTGCTTGCCAAGCTACTTTTTAATGCCAGGGAACGCTGACATAAGCCGTGAGTAGGGGGAGACGCTGTGTTGCTCCTCTGCTTTATGAAGTCAGAATCTAATACAGCATTCTGCACACAGTGGTGTTCAGTAGATGATTGCTGATGCAAATACCGAATGGATAAATGCTGCTAACTCGGGACTTTTGACCATTTTAAACCTTCTCTTGGCAGGATTTCTTTAATCAACTGGTTTTATACTTTTATCTAATTCCATAAAACAGTGGTTCTCTGGGGGTAGTGGTGAGGCATCATAGGTTATTTTTATAAAAGGCATCCAAGAGCCTCCATTCTACACGTATTTCATGTTGTACAAAATATTTAGGTCCACAAGGACTTTCCCATTTTCTCTCTTTGCCTCTCCAAAAGTATCATCTTAGGACTTCAATTGGATAAGGGGATGACAGCCCCCTTGCATATAGTATGTTCTCTCTGACTTATGGCAGACACTTGGAGACTTTCCACAGTGGGAAACGCTCAGGTCTGTGTGATGGTCATGGGACTGATGCCGGAGAAACGGGGAGGGTGGTTTACAGGCACTCGCAGGTTACAAACGAGATAGGGTCTATACATTTGTTCTTAAGTATAAGAACTTAAGGAACAGGAACGTAAGTTGGGACAGGTACATTTACCTATTGCTTGTGACAACCTCCAGTCATACATGTAAGTTGTACATAAGTGGGATGTCTGTAACTCAGGGACTGCCTGTATTTGTTCATGAGGTACAACCAACTTAGTTTTTACATATTTAAGTTTTTTTTTTTGTTCACATGTTTTACTCCTTGATTCCATAATAAATATTAGAAGATTGACCTCACCAGGCCCAATGGCAATACCAGTTTAGTAATTCTTCTATGTCCCCAAAAGAATTCATAGACCAGATGGGAAAAGATGTCTAGAAAACCTCTGTACAGTACAGGTCGTTTTCTCCTGTCCAAACTATTGTGAAACAGATCTTCTATTTCATTTACTAAATTTGGAAATGTGACTGCTTGTGAGACTGTCCTCTGACAGCTAATAAATGTAACCCTGGTATTTTTCAAATTGTTGGATAGACATGTATTCTTCCCAGAGGTCACGCTGGGAAGGCTTCACCTTTCCTTTGGAGGCAAATAGATAGTAAATGTGTCTTAATGACTTACTGTGAATGCTGAACACAAAACCACTTATTTTACTTCCTAGAAATAAAATTCCCTAGGCATCAGAAATACCATAATCATTATTGCTTTTTTCCCACTAATTAGAATGAAGGGCACTATATGCTCTCTTGGTATTGTGGGAGTATCTGTCATGTTATTTATGCTCTTTGTCTCATCTTAATTGGAGTTGCTGAGATTACAGATTTTTGTTTCCTTCTTTGAAATATAGTAGTGTCAATAACTGCAGCACCTGAATTATACTAACGCGGTCCTCTTTTTTTTTTTTGAGACAGAGCCTCAACCTGTTACCTTGGGTAGAGTGCCATGGCATCACAGCTCACAGTAACCTCCATCTCCTGGGCTTCAGCAGTTCTCTTGCCTCAGCCTTCCAAGTAGCTGTGACTACAGGCACCCACCACAACGCCCGGCCATTTTTTGGTTGTAGTTGTCATTGCTGTTTGGCAGGCCCAGGCCAGATTCGAACCCACCAGCTCTGATGTATGTGGCTAGTACCTTAGCCACTTGAGCTACAGGCGCCGAGCCTAATGTGGTCCTCTTGAATCAGATCCTAGTTTGGACATTCTTTGTCACTTAAAACTTGCTTAACTTCTCTAATCCTCAATCAACTGAACTATCAATGGGGATCCTTATGCTTCAGAGTGTCATTGAGACTCATAAGAAATGCATGTGAACCTTTCTGCTCAGGGTCTTGCTCCTGTGAGCCCAAAGGAAGAGGAACGGTCACATACTGTGCTTTGTGCACAACTTTTGAATCCCATGTGTTCTTTTCGCTGCTGTTCTGATAAATCCTTACTTGTAAATGATTTTTTTAAATATTCATATTCATGGAGATGATTCAGAAATGAACAGTTTTGGCTCACTGTCTCATTTTGGGATTTATAAACTCTTAGGGCAGAAATTAAGTTTTATCCCTGATCTCAGACATTCCCTATGGGACAGGCAGGATGAACAGCCTGATGGTGGGAAATATATTAGCTGATTAAGGATCTCTAACACTGGGCTGGGCGTGGTGCCTCACCCCTATAATCCTAGCACTCTGAGAGGCTGAGGTGGGTGGATTGCTTGAGCTTAGGAGTTTGAGACCAGCCTAAGCAAAAGCCTGTTTCTACTAACATTAGAAAAACTAAGGCAAGAGGATTGCTCGAGCCTAAGAGTTGGAGTTTGCTGTGAGCTATGATGTTGTGGCACTCTACCCAGGGGACATCTTGAGACTGTCTCAAAATAAAAAAAATAGCCGGGCATTGTGGTGGGTTCCTGTAGTCCCAGCTATGTGGGAGGCTGAGACAAGAGAATCGCTTAAGCCCAAGAGTTTGAGGTTGCTGTAAGCTGTGATGCCACGGCACTCTAGTGAGACTTGGTCTTAAAAAAGAAAAAAAGAGAAAGAATCTCTAAAACTGGTTAGACTACTTTAATATCTCACTTTGAATTCTCTATGACAGTCGGACTTTCAAACTATTTATTCTTTGACAATAAATTGACTTTTTTCAAAATTTTAATACTTTATAGCTTAATATAGAAACTTCTATTTTAGAAATTTTTATTCTTCTGCCTTAATTCTGTGGATCATTTGTTCTGCTTTACTTCATTATTGTAATGAATAATGAGCTACGTACCGTGTAAACAGGGAAAACATTCTGTTTACTGCTTTAGGGAAACACAGCTTGAAATGTTTAGATATCTATTTTAGAGTGACAGTAACTTTACTGACAACATTGTTTACCTTTTGAGGACCTGACTGCTGTTCGTTGGTGGGAAGCATTGAAGTGACTGTGAGGCCTGAGTTCCAGGTTGCTGTCTGCTGTCAGTGTGCTTGGAGCTTTGCCATAGCCCACCCAACATATGTTCAGAAATTTGCTTTCTTATAGTCAGCATCTGTGTCGATGCAAAGAACTACACACATCAATACAGAAAGACGCGGGGCAGTGCCTGTGGCTCATCAAGTAGGGCGCCAGCCCCATATACCGAAGGTGGAGGGTTCAAACCCGGCCTTGGCCGAACTGCAAAAATAGAAAAATAGCCGGGCGTTGTGGTGGGCGCGTGTAGTCCCAGCTACTCAGGAGGCTGAGGAAAGAGAATCGCCTAAGCCCAGGAGTTGGAGGTTGCAGTGAGCAGTATGACGGCATTCTACCAAGGGTGATAAAGTGAGAAGTGAGACTCTGTCTCTACAAAAAACAAAAATACAGTAAGATACAATTAGTGTGAGTCCATTGCTGTGCTGGCGTTAAGTTTTTAACCCTCCATTATTTTCCCTGTTTATGTTTTGCCAAATGAAAATGTTCTAATAACCTAAACTCTTGTTATTATTTAGGTGAGTATCTTCCCAGAAGATTAATTTTGTATCCTTTTAAGATGAGATCACCACCCCCGGAATAATTTGTATCCAGCCAGGCATTAGCTAATGGAGCTGAGGTAATGCTGCCAGTGACACTTAAGTGGCTCTGGGGAACCAGAGCTCTGCTCCCAAGAGTGCAGCTTTGGCGCTTTCACGTGGAAAAAGCAGGTGACGACATGTAGACCGCAGATGTGCACAACACACGTGCAGGATTTTATCTACAGCATACAAATTTTTAACTTTTAATAATTGATTAGAAAAAAGTTGATTTGCTACAGAGTAAGGAAATGACTTTTAAGTAAAATGACCCAATATTTAGACGAAATCTTACATAGGTCTGAGCCAAGAAGTAAATATTATAAAACTCTGGGAAGCTGGTCGCTGTTTAAAGTTTCTGCTACCAGTCACAGGAGAAAATAATTTTATCCCACAGCTTTACTGCTGGCCAGAGATGACAGGTTACTAAAAGCCAGTATTTCAGTCTAAGAGTTACTGCACTGTTTGCAGAAATCTTCAAAAAGAGACCTTTTTGAAGGTTGGAGCTTATTAAGTCTTCTTTCCCCATTTTTTATTTTCTAGAGCAGTTTTTAGATTCCAAGCAACACCGAGAAGGTACAGAAGCGTCCCCGTCCCCCACCCTCTTCTGGTATCAACGCCCCACACCAGAGTGGGAGCTTTGGTACAGACTAGGAATCTACGTCGACATCCCAATGCCCAAACCCCACAGCTCACACCAGCGTACACCCCTGGTGCTATGCCCTCCATGGGTTTGGACAAATTTTCAGTGACATTTATCCACCATTATAGTATTACACAGAGCAGTGTCACTGCCTTAAATGTCTTCTGGGCTCCTGTCTCCCTCTTAATCCCTGGCAACCACTGGTCTTTATTGTCGTCCTAGTTTTGCCTTTTCCAGCATGCCATATAGTGAGAATCACACAGGATGCAGCCTTTTGAGATTGGTTTCTTTCTCTTACTAATAATGCACTTAAGTTTTCTCCATGTCTCTCTGTGGCTTGGCAGCTCATTTCTGGTGAGCGCTGACTGACATCCCCTTATCTGGTGAAGCAGTTTCTCCATTCACCTGCTGAAGGACAGCTTGGTCGCTTCGCAGGAACAAAACTGCTCTAAAGATCTGTGTGCAGGGTTTAGTGTAGACACAAGTTTGCAGCTTGTAAATACCAAAGAGCACGTATTGACCGTATGGCTGGGTCGTATGTAAGAGTATGTTTAGTTTTGTAAGAAGCTGCCAAACTGTCTTCTGAGGTGGCTGTACCATTTTGCATTCCTGCCAGCAGCGAGGGAGAGTTTCTGTTGCCCCACATCCTTGCCCTTTGGTGTTGACAGGACTGTGGATGTTGCCATTTGGCTAGGTGGCAGCTGCCTCTCACCCATTCTGCATCTTCCCGGGGCCTGTGTTGTGGAGCTTCTTTTCATGGGGCTGATTTGCAGTCTGCATGAGGCCCACTGTGTTTTCACTCCATTCTCTATAGTGTAGCCACAAAGTCTTCAAACAAAGATACTTTCTCCTGGGTTGTAACGAAGTATCAACACACCGTTTGGGTTTGCAGACTTGGTAGCCACCCTTAGTGTTCTCTCAGTTAACCAAGTTCTTAGCAGATGAGTAATTATTTTGTCTCCTGGTCTGTCCACTTGAATTGATATGTATAAGGAAAAAGTGGGCTTATGATATTTATGGTTCCAGAAAGTTTGAGCTTTCCCTGTACTTGATACGTATTTATTGTACATATGATAGAACAAGAGAACAAGTAGGTAGCCTAGAACATGGTACAGAGCATGGGGTAGAGAAGGCAGGGTTGCTAATCAGATAGCAGGAAATACCTCTACTTTTGTCACTATTGAAACTGGTCTGAGAGTTGAAGTTGTCTGGTACAAACCTAGTTGATGCAGTCAGCCTTTGTTGATACTATTTTATAAAATAATATTTGTTGTTTTTGTTTATTTGTTTGTTTTAGAGACAGAGTCTCAAGCTATTGCCCCAGGTAGAGTGCTGTGGCATCACAGCTCACAGCAACTCAAACTCTTGGCTAAGCAATTCTCTTGCCTCAGCCTCCCAAGTAGCTGGAACTACAGGCGCCCGCCATAACTCCCTACTATTTTTTTTTTTTTTTTTTGGTTGTAGTTGTCATTGTTGTTTGGCAAGCCGGGCTGGATTCAAACCTGCCAGCTCTGGTGTATGTGGCTGGTGCCCTAGCCACTTGAGCTACGGGTGCTGAGCCATTGTTGTATTTTTTAACTTTAAAAGCTATGCAAATAACTAATACAAGCCTTTGGAAGGAATTATGGAGAATCCTCAAAGAACTCAAACTAGACCTCCATTTGATCCTGCAATCCCATTACTGGGCATCTCCCCAGAAGAAAAAACAATCCTTTTATATCATAAGGACATTTGCACTAGACTGTTTATTACAGCTTAGTTTATAATTGCCAAATTGTGGAAACAACCTAAATGCCTACCAATCCAGGAATGGATTAATAAGCTGTGGTATATGTATATCATGGAGTACTATACAGCCACTAAAAAGGATGGTGACTTTACATCTTTTGTGTTAATTTGGATGGAGTTGAAATACATTCTTCTTAATAAAGCATCACAAGAATGGAAAGCAAGAATCCAATGTACTCAATTCTGATATGAGGACAATTGATGCTAGTACATGTTGGGGCAAGGAGAATGGGGATGCAGGGAGAGGGAAGGAGGGAGGGGAGTAGAGGCCCATGGTGTGTGACACACCTCTTGGGAATGGGACACTATTATTAGAGGGACTTTACCCAGCAAATGCAAGCAGTATAACCTGGCTCTTTGTACAATCAATGATTCCCCAACAATTCAGAAAAAATGCAAATGGGTTCAGCGCCTGTAGCTCAGTAGCCAGGGTGCCGGCCACGTACACCGGGGCTGGCGGGTTCAAACCCTGTCTGGGTCTGCCAAACAACAATGATAACTACAACAACAACAAAGAAAATAAGCCAGACGTTGTGGCAGACACCGGTAGTCCCAGCTACTCGGGAGGCTGAGGCAAGAAAATCGCTTAAGCCCAAGAGTCTGAAGTTACTGTGAGCTGTGACACCACAGTACTCTACCTAGGGTGATATAGTGAGACTCTGTCTCAAAAAAAAAAAATAAAAATGCAAACGTTATAGAAAGATTACAAGGTATAGAAGATATAGAAGAAGATAATTTAAGGGATAAATTGCCAATAATCATCATTATATAACCTATGTCCTTGGTAAGTTCTTTAAAAAAATTTATGTCTGGGGTGGCACCTGTGGCTCAAAGGAGTGGGGCCCCAGCGCCCTATACTGGAGGCAGTGGGTTCAAGCCTAGCCCCAGCCAAAAACTGCAAAAAAAAAAAAAAAATTATGTCTGTGTTAATAATTGTATGGACATATCATAACTATTTCTCTTTTCTCAAGTTCTTAATTTTTTGATGAATAATGCATATTCTTCCCTTTCCTTATTCCCTGCAACCTCTGGGGTTATTTTCTTAGGATGCGTTCTTAGTGCTGGCTGTCCTTGAGTTACAAACATCTGACTTACATACAACTCAAACTTACAAATAGAGACTATTACAGATAATAGGTAAAGGTACCTGTTCCAATTTACATCAAATTCAGTTTAAGAACAAATCCACAGAACCTATCCTGTTCATAATCTGGGGACAGTCTGCAGTGTTATTTTGCCCATCAGGATTGAAAGATTTTATTTGGGAGTAAATATAGTCAAGATGTCCTCAAGAGGTCTTATCAGGGCTCGGCACCTGTAGCTCAGCGGCTAAGGCACCAGCCACATACACTGGAGCTGGCGGGTTTCAATCCAGGCTGGGCCTGCCAAACAACAATGACAACTACAACCAAAAAATAGCTGGGTGTTGTGGCAGGTGCTTGTAGTCCCAGCTACTTCGCAGGCTGAGGTAAGAGAATCACTTAAGCAGAGTTTGAAGTTTCTGTGAGCTGTGACACCGCAGCACTCTACAGAGTGAGACTCTGTCTCAGAAAAAAAAGTTTTATCAGAAACGCATGAGAATGCCTGTCCCACACACTTGCTAGTGTTGTCTCATCTGAAAGGAAAACCATTCCAGTCACGTGAGATGTACTTCATTCTCCTTTCTATCAAATTCGTCATCCTTCCTGTGTTGTGCCAAAATAACTTGTCTTCTTTCCCATTACAGTGGGTGGCTGTCTCTGTTCTCTGAGCCGAATGCCTCTTCATTTGCAAGTTGATTCCCGAACCTTTCCATTCCTTTCGGAATTTCACTGTCTATTCCTCCCTTATTAATTTCTTACTCCCTCATCAGCATAAAAACATGCTTTAACATGGACTGTCTCTAAAACAAAACAAGAACTCTGTGCTCCTTGTCTCCTTTGTTAAAAACAATTTATAGACGCTATAGACATGTAGCTCATGCCTATAATCCCAGAACTTTGGGAAGTCAAGAAGGCCCGGGCCAATCTGGGCAACATAGCAAGACCCTGTCTCTACAGAAAATAAGAAATATGAGCCAGGCTTGGTGGCACATGCCTGTAGTCCCAGCTATTTGGGAGGATCAACTGAGCCCAGGAGCTTGAGACTGCAGTGAGCTATGATAATGCCACTGTACTCCAGTGGGTGACAGAGTAAGACTCTGCCTTAAAAAAAAAAATTATAGGAGGCTGTTGGTTTGGGCTGAGTTTCTGCACTAGGCTTAGTAGACCAAACCAAAATGGAGCTCTTTAAGCTCAGTTTCCATACCACCAATCTGAAAGCAACTTGTTTATCTGACTTTCCATGAAATCGGGTAGAAACAGATAACAGCCAAATCCCCAAACATTCCACTTTTAGCTATGATAGGAAAATCCCCTCAGCCTTAACTACCTTTTAAGTAACTTTGAAACAACCAGTGTGCTTTTGGTTCTCTGTTTCTGCTTTCTTTGGTCCTTTGAGGGTTTTTGTTTGTTTGATTTGTTTTTTTACAGACAGGGTCTTATTGTGACTTGTTCCAAAAAATACAAAAAAAAAAAATAAAAAAAAAAAAAGAGAGAGAGAAAAAAGTGACTTGTTCCAGGCTAAAGTACAGTGGCATGGTCATAGCTCACTATAACCTTGAACTCATAAGCTCAAGCAGTCCTGCCTCAGCCTTCCTCATCACCTAGAACCGTAGGCACGTGCTACACACCCAGCTAATGTTTTTATTTTTTGTAGGGATAGAATCTCATTATTGCCCAGGCTGGTCTCTAACTTCTGAGCTTAAGCAATTCTCCTACCTTAGCTTCCCAAAATGCTAGGATTATAGGCCTGCGCCACCACTGCCGGCCGCTTCAGCTCCTTTTTTTTTTTTTTTTTTTTTTTTGCAGTTTTTGGCAGGGGCTGGGTTTGAACCCACCACCTCCGGCATATGGGGCCAGCTCCGTACTCGTTGAGCCACAGGCACCGCCCTTCAGCTCTTTTCTGTCTATAAAACCAAACTCCTCTGCTCATCAAAACACTTGATTCTATTTTATAGAATGAGGTATTGCCAATTCTAGAATCACAAATAATAACCAATTCAATTTTCAAATTTGCAATGATTTTGTCTTTTGACACTGACTATCCTAATTTCTCTTTCCCCCTCACAGCAAAACTAGAAAGAGGTGTTTTTACTTATTTTTTTCTCCTATTCTCTCTTCAAACCACTGCAACAACTATGGTACTTTTCAAAAAATTAAACATTTGTCTGTTGTACAAAGATAAGCTGAACATGTGTGAAATATTTTATTTATTTAATAATTAAAGGCTCATGCTCCCATCAGCTCCCAAAAGTCTGAACTTTTTCAAGAAGCCTCTCATTGGCCTATGTGCTTCCACTCTGCCTTCTACAGCCAATTTAGCACTTGGCAGCCAGAGTGGTCTTCACAGCTTGCAGCAACCTCAAACTATTGGCCTCAAGCAATCCTCTTGCCTCAGCCTCCCAGGTAGCTGGACTACAGGCGCCCACCACAATGCCCGACTAGTTTTAGAGACAAGGTCTTGCTGTAGCTCAGATCTGGTCTCAAACCCATGAACTCAGGCAATCCACCTGCCTAGGCCTCCCAAGTGCTAGGATTACAGGCGTGAGCCACTAACGCCCGGCCCAGAATAGCCTTTTTAAAGTGTGCTGTCCTCTGCTGCTCCTTGTAATTAGAGTGGAATCAACAGTTCCTCTTGTCTCCAAAGGCCTTCTTTGACCTTGCCCCTCCTCTCTCACCTCATTTCACTCCTTCCCTTCTTTTACCAGGCACTGGCGGAGCGGGGCTTCTTTCTGTTCCATGAATACACCAAGCTCTTCCAGGGCCTTGTCCTTGCTCATTCCTCCCTGAAGGGTCAGCCTCTGTGCCGTTGAGATCTCAGCGTAGATGTCACGGGGGAGGTGACTTCCCTGACCACCCTAGCCCACTGTACCCTATTTTATTTTCTTTGTAGCCCCTACCAGTATCTGAAATCTTACTATCAATCTACTATAGTCCACCCCCCATCCACCATTTCTTTCTTTTTAAGAGACAGAGTCTCACTTTGTCGCCCTCGGTAGAGTACCGTGGCGTCACACAGCTCACAGCCAGCTCCAGCTCCTGGGCTTAGGCGATTCTCTTGCCTTAGCCTCCCAAGTAGCTGGGACGACAAGTGCCTACCATGCCCGGCTATTTTTTTGTTGCAGTTTGGCGGAGGCCGGGTTTGAACCCGCCACCCTTGGTATATGGGGCCGGTGACCTACTCACTGAGCCACAGGCGCCACACCCCATCCACGGTTTCACTTTCTTTAGTTTCAGTTATCTACAATCAACTATGACCCAAAAATATTAAATAGAAAATTCTAGAAATAAAGATTTCATAACTTTCAAATTACATGCCATTCTGAATAGCTTGCTGAAATCTTGCCCATCGTGCCCCACCCACCAGGGATGTGACCTGTAGCTTTTCCCGCGTGTTCACACTGGACTCTCCCTGCCCGTCTGTCATTCAGTCCCGTCTGGGTCATCAGACTAACCGTAGCAGTGTCGCAAGGCTCACCTTCAAGTAGCCCTTATTCGTTACTCTAATTTACAAATTAGGCACAAAGAGACTAAAACTTTGCATAGTTATGTCTATATAGAACAGTGATTCTCAACCTGTGGGTGGCAACCCCTTTGGGGGTCTAACGACCCTTTTACAGGGGTCGCCTAAGACCATCCTGCATATCAGATATTTACATTACGATTCATAACAGTAGCAAAATTACAACAAAAATAATTTTTTTTTTTTGAGACAGAGCCTTAAGCTGTCACCCTGGATAGAGTACTGTGGCATCACAGCTCACAGCAACCTCCAATTCCTGGGCTCAAATGAGTCTCTTGCCTCCGCCTCCCAAGTAGCTGGGACTATAGGCACCCGCCACAACACCCAGCCATTTTTTGGTTGCAGCCATTGTTGTTGTTTGTTGATTTGAACCCCCCAGCTCAGGTGTACATGGCTGGCGCCTTAGCTCATTAAGCCACAGGAGCTGAGCCAATAAAAATAATTTTATGGTTGGGGGTCACCACAACATGAGGAACTGTATTAAAGGGTCACGGCATGAGGAAGGTTGAGAACCACTGATCTAGAGAGACATGGTATATACAGAGTTCACATTCAGCACTGCCTGCAGGCTCAGGCATCCTCTGGGGATTTCGGAATAGCCACCTCCGTGAGCAAGGACCTCTGTGTAATTACCCCTCCTCTCTCACGTGAAAAAGGTAGGAACTTTGTCTCATCTTTCGCTCTGTCCTGGAGCCTCGCATGGTGCCTGGTAGACTAACCCATGATTTATCTCAATTGTGCTCATGGCTTCCCTTGTTTTTCTAGAAGGATTAATGGCAGAAAAACAAGGAGCTTTTTTTAGAAATTAAAACATGGAAAGACTTCAGGAGAAAGTGAAACACTGCCCTCTTGGTTAAATTGAATTGGTGACAATTACTGTCCTCCAGTCTTTCCCCATCAGAGTTGCACAGAAAAGTAGGGGAGAAAAGAGAAAGGAACTTAGCAATGAGAAAGAAAGAAACTATGTTTTCTGAGAGACTTTGAAAAAGGGCCCCTAGGTATGGAGTGTCAGTTGGGCAGAAGAAGAAAAAGTTCCTGGAATGGGTCACCATAGCATGACTATACTCATTGTCACTCAACTGTACACTTAAAAAACGGTTAACGTGGGCAGCACCTGTGGCTCAGTGAGTAGGGCACTGGCCCTATATACCGAGGATGGCGAGTTTGAACCCAGCCCTGGCCAAACTGCAACAAAAAAATAGCCGGGCGTTGTGGCAGGTGCCCGTAGTCCCAGCCCATACTCGGGAGGCTGAGGCAAGAGAATCACCTAAGCCCAGGAGTTGGAGGTTGCTGTGAGCTAAGCCCTCTACCGAGGGTGTGAAAGTGAGACTCTGTCTCCAAAAAAAAAATAAATAAATGGTTAACATGGTAAGTTTTTTATGTATTTCATCACAATTTTGATCTGAAGGTATACAAATATAAAAAATTGATGGAGTTACACACTTCCTATCTTCCAAATATAAAAATAGATGGAGAATATATATATATAATTCATAGCTCAATTAGAGAGCAAGACAGAGAGACAGATGATAGCTACATTGTAAGTGCAATTGCAAAGGATCCTTTTCCCCAGGAGTGCCTCAAAGAAATCTTTAGCAGTAGAGGTGAAAATGGGTTATTAATTTGGATAATCACTGGGATGATTCATACAATATGGTGATTTTATGACTGAATTTTGCATTAACTTCCATTTTCTTTATATTCTAGTTAATAAACGTATCCATGGAGAATACTGAAAACTCAGTGGATTCAAAATCTATTAAAAATTTGGAAACGTGAGTATTTAAATGGAATCCTCTGTAATCAGAGGAAGGTGGGGGAGTGACACACAGCAAGCTATGGGGGTGGGAAAGCGGAGGGAATATCTCTCTGAAGCCAGGGAGACCCAGCAGGCTTCCCACCTCAGCCAGCTATGTGGTTTTACATAGGTTAACTCAACCTCTTTGAACCTCGTCTTTTACATGGATGTAATAAAACTTTCACAGAACCACAGGGAAGATGAAGGGAAAGACCCACAGTTGGAAACCTCGTCCCAGAACCAGAAGAGTGTCACGGGAGAGGCAATCTCATGAGGCTGGGTGGTCTGTACCTTCCCAAATCACCACAGAGTTAGAGATTTTGTGTTTGGGGTAGTGTTCTGACCTCCTGTCTACAAGGTTTTGAGTTTTGTTTTTAACTATAAAGCCCATACTAGAGGCTCTGTGCCCAGAGCTCAGTGTTAGGGCACCAGTCACATACACCAGGGTTGGCAGGTTCGAACCCAGCCTGGGCCAGCTAAACAACAAGGACAACTACAACAACAACAACAAAAATAGCCGGGCGTTGTGGCAGGTGCCCATCGTCCCAGCTACTTGGAGGCTGAGGCAAGAGAATCGCTTAAGCCCAAGAGTTGGAGGTTGCTGCAAGCTGTGACGCCACAGCACTCTACCAAGGGCGACATAATGAAACTCTGTCTCAAAATAAGTAAATAAATAAAACCTATACTATAGGATCCTGTTCATGAGTTTTAATATTAAAATGCAGTGGTAATTTTCAGTCTAGAGAAGAATTGACTAGTTACAAGGAAAGGAAGAAGATAAAATCCAAACACTCTTCATTTGATTCATGTCTGTTTTTATTCATTTGGGATCACTGGTGATACTTTTAATTCTAGGGACTCAGTAATATTCTGAACCAAATAATTCCGAACTAATTTTATTACTAAACAACACTATTATAACAGTACTGTTAAGAAGTTACCAATAAAGATTTCACAGTGTTTTAGTTTTTTTTTTTTTTTTGTAGAGACAGAGTCTCACTCTATCACCCTCGATACGGTGCTGTGGCATCACACAGCTCACAGCAACCTCCAACTCCTGAGCTTAGGTGATTCTCTTGCCTCAGCCTCCCGAGTAGCTGGGACTACAGGCGCCCGCCACAACGCCCAGCTGTTTTTTTATTGCAGTTTGGCCAGGGCTAGGTTTGAACCTGCCACCCTTGGTATTTGGGGCCGGTGCTCTACTCACTGAGCCACAGGCGCCACCAGATTCCTTTAGCAAAGGAATTCTCTGTATGACCAGAAGATTAGGTCACTCATCTTTCACAGTGTTGATTTTCTCTGTAAAATGTGGGGCTCTTTACCTCTAGCTCCATGTAATAGCTCTTTTCTGATCTTGACTCCATTAATATACTGTTACACTTTTAATCTTCCTCCAGCACTATTTTGGAAATACTCTAAAGTCAAGTACATGAGAACATGGACTTTAATTATCAGTGTCTGGCTGTTTCTAATCCTGTTTTTTTCCTGTTCTCTTGTTTTTTTGTTTTTTGAGACTGAATCTCACTTTGTCACGCTCTGTACAGTGAAGTGGTAACCTCAGACTCTTAAACTCAAGTGATCCTCCTGTCTCAGCCTCCCAAGTAGCTGGGACTACAGGCGCCTGCCACAACACCCAGATAATTTTTCTGTTTTTCGTAGAGATGGGAATCTCACTCTTGCTCAGGCTGGTCTTGAACTCCTGAGCTGAAGCCTTGGCCTCCCAGAGCTACTCCTCATAAGTAGGGGATCGAGTGATCCACTGCCTCGCCCCCAGAGGCGGTCAGAAAACCACCCTCAAACACAGAGTCTTACAGGCAGGAGCCACCACACTCAGCCTTTTCCTAATTATTGGTCTAGATCAGAGGTCAGGCTTGTGGTCTTGTTTTTGTCAAGTTTTATTGCAGTGTAGCCATACCCACTTATTTACATGTTGTCCTGGGCTGGTTTCACCAGCAAAATTAAGTAGCTGCAACACTTAATATTTGGACCTTTACAAAAAAGTTTACTGATCACTGGTTTAGAAAGTAGAGGTTTTAGGATAAGTGACTTTTCATATTTGCATTTTGTTCATACCTGTCATTTCAGGGTAATTGTTAAGATTTTACTCTTACCTCAAAGAATAAAATATTTTACAAAGTTACAAAAAAAATTTTAAGTCACAAAAATCGTTTAATGAAATATTATTAAAATTTAGAAGAAAACGTAAGTGTTACAATTAAAAGCCTGACAGTGAAATCCAGCAGACACTTGCCTGCCTTCTTGGCTTGGACGGGGCAACTCCGTAGGCTTCAGTATTTCCCTGGCCTCCTGGCGGATCGTCTCCTCATCTGTAAAATGTGCTGGTGTGAAATTTAAATGAGGAAGAGCCTGAAGCACAAAGCCCAGGCCATCTTAAGGAATGCTGGTGATGCTTATGAGTTTTAAAAGTTGTGTTAATGTAAATGGAAGGATTGGTCATTTCTACCCTGGTAAACTATTGTGTGATTTCCAAACAGAAAGATCATCCATGGAAGCAAATCAATGGACTCTGGAATATCCTTGGACAATAGCTATAAAATGGATTATCCTGAAATGGGTTTATGTATAATAATTAATAACAAGAACTTTCACGAAAGTACTGGTATGTACCTTACATAATCTTGGATCCCTTTTCAGATATTTGTGCCATTTACATTTGATACAACACAAAAAGCAGTATCAACATGTGATTAGGCAGAAAACGATGACAGAGACCAGCTGCATGGTTAACACGCCTCTCTTTTATCCCTGGAAGGTTTTTGTTTTTGAGACAGCCTCAAGCTATTGCCCTGGGTAGAGTGCTGTGGCATCACAGCTCACAGCAACCTCCAACTCCTGGGCTTAAGCAATTCTCTTGCCTCAGCCTCCTAAGTAGATGGGACTACAGGTGCCCACCACAACGCCCGACTGTTTTTTGGTTGTAGTTGTCACTGTTGTTTGGCAGGCCCGCGCTGGATTTGAACCCACCAGCTCTAGTGTATGTGGCTGGTACCTTAGCCACTTGAGCTACAGGCACTGAGCCCCAGTAGAAGGTGCTTAACAAATAGTAAGAAGTAGTACTACAAAGCACGTCACAGATACTGTCTCCTTTTACTCTTTACAACCGCCTGGAAAGTAACTGCTGTTTGATTTTGGAAGGCAAAAACCCTTACAGAGTCATACAGATAACGGTAGCAGGGGTCTGAGGCTTGTTCTGCCTGACTTGGGAGCCCGATCTCTTACTCCACCTTCTTCTTTGTTTCCTTTCCCTTCACCTGCTCTGTTCCCTTTCCCTCCTGCGCTACACAGTTGACAGGGACTCCCCATCTTTTACCCCGCTTCCTCTTAGTTCCTCTATCTCCCGTCTTTCCTCAATTTTGAATGGATGTAGTTTAAGTTTGCCATGTTACTATCCCCATTCCTTCTTGAATCGGTCTTTGTCTTTATAAAAGGTGCTGTGGAGGAGTGGGAGGAAGCCAGGAGCCTGGGGACAGGCCCAGCACCAGCTCTGTCACCACAGACTTGTTACCCGATGTCTCACCTCTGTGCAGATGAAGCTGGGGGTGTAACTGTCTCATGGTGGTTGGAAGGCTTTGAGGGCAGTTCCCCACAGCAAAATGCCTAATGAACAGTATTGATGTTGAGGGGTTTTTCCCTGAAAAGTTATTATGACAGTGGTAATGCTATCTTGAAACTGTTGAGAAGTTAGAATCAAAGAAATGCAGTTTCTCTGAGTGTGAGAAGTGTGTGTGTTTTTAATTTTTTCTTGAAAATATAATCATGTTTTCCGGTCTTGTTTGTTTGTTTGTTTGTTTGTTTAAACAGTGACCATTTGCTGGCAAACTTATATCTACAAAATAGCAGCACAGTATAACTCATAATTTATTTTTCCAAAATCCTGTTGGCCATTTAAGTTGTCTCTGTTTTTCACTATGCAGCTGTGAGAGATCAACTGTGGCTGTGATACTCATACAGCTCATGTTCATATGAAATGTCTTCTAAACTAAGACACTAAAAGGAGTTTGGGGCTCGGTGCCTGTGGCTCAACGGGTTAAGGCGCCAGCCACGGACACCTGAGCTGGCGGGTTTGAATCCAGCCCAGGCCCGCCAAACAGCAATGATGGCTGCAACCACAAAATGGCCGAGCATTGTGGTGGGCGCCTATAGTCCCAGCTACTTGGGAGGCAGAGGCAAGAGACTCGCTTGAGCCCAGGAATTGGAGGTTGCTGTGAGCTGTGATGTCACGGTACTCTATCTAGGGTGAATGCTTGAGGCTCTGTCTCAAAAAAGAAAAAAAGTTTGGGTCACCATGATCAAAACAATTAGACTTTTGGGCAGCGCTTGTGGCTCAAAGGAGTAGGGCACTGGCCCCATATGCCGGAGGTGGCGGGTTCAAACCTAGCCTCTGCCAAAAACTGCCAAAAAAAAAAAAAAAAAGAGGGGCGGCTGCATATACCAAGGGTGGCAGGTTCAAACCTGGCTCTGGCCAAACTGCTACAACAACAAAAAAAGCCGGGCATTGTGGTGGGCGCCTGTAGTCCCAGCTACTCGGTAGACTGAGGCAAGAGAATCGCCTAAGCCCAGGAGTTGGAGGTTGCTGTGAGCTGTGTGACGCCACGGCACTCTACTGAGGGCGATAAAGTGAGACTCTGTCTCTACCGGAAAAAAAACAATTAGACTTTTCATAGCATTTGAAGGGAAGAACTTACTGTGAATATTTTGAGTTGCTGAAAACCTCATTTCATTTCAATATAGTTTTTCTTCTCAATTAAAATGAATGCTTTCTGTTTCAAGGAATGGCACCTCGGTCAGGCACAGATGTAGATGCAGCAAACCTCAGGGAAACATTCATGAACTTGAAATATGAAGTCAGGAATAAAAATGATCTTACATGTGAAGAAATTGTGGCATTCATGCGCAATGGTAAGAAATAATTACCACTGACCTTCATTGTCCAATTTTATATTAGAGTCTAACTGTACTTGTACATATAATAAGGTTTGAGAACTGTGGAGTTACACTGTACATGATCCAAACCTTACCTATGATGATGAGAAGTAGAAAAAGGCATTTATGCCAACTCCCTAAAATGGTCTGAGATGTGTTGCTCTGATAAGTCATCTATTCTTAATTTCTTCATCTTATCTCCACACAGTGTATCTGAGCTTATTGAATAAGGTTGGGTTTCTTCTTTCTTGTACTTTTCCAGTTTCTAAAGAAGATCATAGCAAAAGGAGCAGTTTTGTCTGCGTGATTCTGAGCCATGGTGAAGAAGGAATAATTTTTGGAACAAATGGACCTGTTGACCTGAAAAAAATAACAAGTTTCTTCAGAGGGGATTATTGTAGAAGTCTAACTGGAAAACCCAAACTTTTCATTATTCAGGTAAGTGTGTAATTGAACAATTTTAGTTACTGAGTATTAATCAGGGATTAATTTACCTAGTTATAAATTATCCAAAGGATTTACTTTCCTGCTGAGGCTAATGAACTGTTGTTACTTTTTCATTCATTTAAACCACTACCGAAAAGTTAAATACATGTTTCTTGTCTAACGTCCAGGCCTGCCGAGGTACAGAACTGGACTGTGGCATCGAGACGGACAGTGGTTCTGAGGACGACATGACGTGTCAGAAAATACCCGTGGAGGCTGACTTCCTGTATGCGTACTCCACAGCGCCTGGTAAGAAAGTTACCCGTACGTGTTAAATGAATGACTCTATGACTAACTGTAGAATGAATGATAAAGAGCACGTTCTAGATACTGTCAAGATTTCGGTATCTGTAAAGAATATTTCAGAGTATGTTAATCACAGAAAAGTCTCTGGCCACAGAGTACAAGAGAGATGTGTTTCTCAGGAATTCTTTGGAAGATAGGAAATAAATAGCATGAATATGACTAGCATAAGAGAGAACAGACAGTAAAAATGACATCCGAATATGTTATTAACCTCTACTCTTTTTTGTGTGTTGCACATACATTAAAAATAAACATTTATAATTCCTACAACTATTTACAGCTAAGTCAGCATCAGAAAGCTTAGAAGTTTGAAGTTAAATGTATCTTTAAACAGTGTTATTATTTTTAAATATGCACAATATGATTTCCTTTATCCTCTGGGCATCTTCCAGGCAGAGTACTTGTAAGTTAAAAGCAATAAGTCTAACAGTTAATCTGAAAAAAAGCATGATAAATACAGTTTTTCTGTGGGACTTTTTTTTTTTTTTATATGAGACAGAGCCTCAAGCTGTCACCCTGGATAGAATGCCATGGCATCACAGCTCACAGCAACCTCCAATTCCTGGGCTCAAGCGAGTCTCTTGCCTCCACCTCCCAAGTAGCTGGGACTACAGGCGCCCGCCACAGCGCCCGGCGATTTTTTGGTTGCAGCCGTCATTGTTGTTTGGCGGGCCGGGCTGGATTCGAACCCGCCACCTCAGTTGTACGTGGCTGGCGCCTTATCCCGTTGAGCCACAGGGGTGGAGCCTCTGTGGGATTTTCTGAACACTCTGTAACATGTTACCTTTCATTCAGATACCCTGTAGACAGGACACTCAAAGCAGTTTATTTCTTGGCTCAGTCAGTACTAAAATAAGATGACCTCAGAGGGAAGCACCGTGCTACTTATCACGTCTTCCTGTTTACCTTTTTTTTTTGCATCTTCTGCCTTCTGCATGTTTACTGTTCTTGCCTATTGGAACAGGAACCCAGAAAGTAAAACTTTCAGTAATTTAATGGTAATGTGATTCCACAGTTCTCTTATTTTTTTCTGAAAGCAAAGGTGTATGCACAGCACACACTTTTCCCCTACAGCATCATTTCTCCTGTAACCAAAGGTGTACTTTTCTTTTCTTATGGCTAATAGGACCTATGCTTTTTAACCTTATGATTGCATAATAATCTATAGAGTCAACTAAAATCCGATACCCATGGTATTCTGTTGTATTTTGCCTCGTAGGTTACTATTCCTGGCGAAACTCAAAGGATGGCTCCTGGTTCATCCAGGCGCTTTGCGCCATGCTGAAACTGTACGCTCACAAGCTCGAGTTTATGCACATTCTCACCCGGGTGAACCGGAAGGTGGCAACAGAATTTGAATCCTTTTCCTTTGACTCTACTTTTCACGCAAAGAAACAGATCCCATGTATTGTGTCCATGCTCACAAAAGACCTGTATTTTTATCACTAAACAAACAGTTATTTGGGAGGGTATAGTTGGCATGCCAAGTGAGAAAGCAGTGTGACTGATACTGTCTTCCTCTCAGGGTTAAATCCAATCTAATACTCCACATGGTACATGCCACTTCCACAGGAGTACGACCAGGATGAAGCTACCTCCGACTCCAGTTAGGTAGTCACAATTGAATTTGTTTAGGAATAAATAAAAATGAGTAATGGTTTACTCCTTAGGAGAGGAAATGATTGTAAATGTACAGCTCTCATAATTAGCAGGTGTGAATGATGCTATGCTATGAATGTTCAAGAATCAAAAGACATCACAGTAAGAAATTTTCACGATATCCTCCCACTTAGGACTCTGCATTTAAGTTTTTATCAAACTGTAAAAATGATGATGTGGAAGAGTTTAGGGATCCTTGGGCACAATCACAGTCTTGAACCTTTAGTTAGAATTGGCAAACACGGAACTGCGTTTTGGACGCTTTATGTAAGATTATGGTTTTGTGCTGTTTGTCCTGAGCATGGCTTTGTTGTTAAAAAAGCAAAAAAAGGTAATTGTTTAATATTGAAAAAGAAAGTAAATATTTTATTTGAGAGGAAGTATGAGCAAACTAAGCTGATTCTTTTAAGGCTAAAAATGCAGCATTCATAAGGAGATGGAGTTAAACCATAAGGTGCTGAAATGCAGCTGATCTGTGCACGTCTCACCATCAGGTGAGCTTCACAAATCAGCAAAATCTCCTAAGAGCCACTACGTAAAAACCTCAACCTGTTGATTACTAATAGGATGACAGGAAGAAATTCTAACAGGAACATTCTAATATGCATCGTATATAATAAAAATGGAATGCCAGGAACGAAAACTAAACCGGTAAGCGGGGCTCTCCCAGCCCATGCCACAGGAGGCGGCTTTCAGAAAGGCCCACCAGCTGATTTCACGGAGGATGCCCCGAGCCACAGATAACCAAGGGAGCCAAATCAGAAACGTCTGAAATGAAAATTTTGCAAATATGGTGCGTTACAATAAAAATTACAGAACACTTTGTAGTAAAAATTTTAAGCATATTAAGTTATTTTTCTGTTTACAATCAAAGAAAATTTATAGTCATGTTTTATAGTGGTCAGTGAAGTAAGAGGACCGTGGCGCCCACCAGAGAAGTCACCCAGTCAGAACCTCTGCTCTGGCGCTGGGAGGGTGGAGGACCAAGTTCAGCTCCCCAGGGGCTCATCCCCACTCCTCACTCCCAGAGGGCAGGGCAGTGCCGCACCTACAGTCTGCCATTTCACTTGAGCTCTCCTTTTCCTCAAGGAAGGGAATTTGGCGTTTGTAAATAACAGCTATTTCTGTTGATGACTGGATCTGTAATTTTTTTTTAAGTAAATGTAGCATATGATGATATTACAAGGTGTGTTCCTATGTGACAATTTTGTAAAAATTTATTTTGCATTTTTATTTCAAAATAATACCTTCAAACTCAAAATTATCAATGTGTTTTGAGTGTTTTGTTGTAGTTGTTATTATTGGAAGTTCAAATATATTTAACCAAGAGCTTAATTCAAAAGAACAGAGGAGGAAGCACCAGAACCCCACTCTGAACTATGCGGTAGCAGTTACTGAATATGGTGAGCAGAGCTCTACAGTCTCCCGGGTCCCCTCAGAAGACCCTCCTCCTAAAACCCCCGCAGTGCCAGCAAATCCTCACTTTGCCAGATCTCAGTTCCTACATGTAACTGTACTTTTGAATTTGAAACGTGGTTCACCCCATACATTTTAAAAAGAGCTAATGGGCAGGGGAACAACTTAAGAGGGATACAGGACAAAGCACTGCTGGCTGCCCTGGGACTGGGAGGTGACAGTGAGGTGGGTTAGCAGGGTAAGGAGGTTCTGAAACAGTCATCTTCACCAGTGGGAATGTGTTGACCATAGAAGATGAGTAAGACTGCCGGGCAGCCTCAATCTCCTGGGCTCAAGCGACCCTGCCTCAGCCTCCCAAGTAGCTGGGACTCCAGGCACCCACCACCATGCCTGACCAGTTTTTCTATTTTGAGTAGAGATGGGGTCTCATTCTTACTCAGTCAGGTCTTGAACTGCTAAGCTCAAGGGGTTCTCCCACCTCGGCCTCCCAGAGTGTTGAGATAACAGGCATGAGCCATCATGGCTGACTAGTTACTTTCTTTTAAAATAGCTCAAAAAAATGTTTCCATTCTTTTAAGTAAAATTGCCCAAATCTAAAGTATTAATCCTTTTGGTACTCTACAAGGGATGAATGCATTTCAGTTTATTACTAAGGTTAGTTACTATATGTAGATCAGTGCATATTGGCCTTTTTCTCACCTTTCTCACCTTCCATTTTGCATGTCAAACACACTCAAAGTTCAGCTCACCCTATTTTCTTTTCACAGTGCTTCTTGCTAAGTTTTTTTCTGGTTTTTTACTCTTTAAACTGACTCACACCTGTAATCCTACCACACTGGGAGGCTGAGGTGGGAGAATAGATTGAAGCCAGAGTTTGAGACTAGCCTGGGCAACATAGCAAGACCCTATCTCTGTCAAAAAAAATTTAACTAGGTGAAGTGTTGTATGTCTGTGGTGAGGCTGAGGAAGGAGGATCCCTTGAGCCCAGAAGTCTGAGGCTGCAGCCCGGGCTACAGAGCAAGACTCTGTCTCTTAAAAAAAAAGAAAAAGTCGGCTGGATGAGGTGGCTAACACCTGTAATCCCAGAACTCTAGAAGGTCGAGGCAGGTAGATTGCTTGAACTCAAAAGTTCAAGACCAGCCTGAGCCAGAGTGAGATCCCTGTCTCTTAAAAAAAAAAAATAGATGGGTATCGTGGCAGGCGCCTGTAGTCCCAGCTACTTGAGCGGCTGAGCCAAGAGGATTGCTTCAGCCCAAGAGTTTGAAGTTGCTATGAGCTATGATGCCATGACATTCTACCAGGGGCAAGAAAGTGAGACTCTGTCTCAAAAAAAAAAAAGTTTATCATTTCTTTTTTTTCCTAGACAGAGTCTCACTATGTCACCCTCGGTAGAGTGCCATAGTATCACGGCTCACAGCAATCTCAAACTCTGGGCCTTAAGCGATTCTCTTGCCTTAGTCCCCAGGTAGCTGGGACTACAGGTGGCTGCCATAACGCCTGGCTATATTTCATTGCAGTTGTCATTGCTGTTTAGCAGGCCCTAGCTGAGTTTGAAACCACCAGTGCCCCAGGTCTCGCTCTTCCTCAGGCTGATCTCAAACTCCTCAGCTCAAGCAATCCACCAACCTTGGCCTCCCTGCTAGGATTACAGGTGTGAGCCACTGGAAAGTTTTGTTGTTGTTGTTTTTGATAGTCTCACTTTGTGGTCCTCAGTAGAGTGTGGTGGCGTCACACACAGCTCACAGCAACCTCAGACTCTTGGGCTCAAGCCATTCTCTCATCTCAGCCTCCCAAATAGCTGGGAGAGAAAGTGTTTTCTTGTTGGTATTCATCTTGTTTTGTCTTTAAAGCCTCTCATAGTTTAGATATAAAAGACTTATATCTGGATGAGCCAGAACTATCTGGGGAAGGTTACATCCTGTGGTCCTATGACCTCAGGCAAGGGAGTGGTTTGAGAAAGGCATCATCCTTCTTGGGGCTTCTGCATCTTAAGGGAAGAGCCTGGAGAGTTACGGAAGGTTTGTTTTAAGTGCTGAAGAAGCTAACAGGATATCTCTATAAACCTTCCCTTGCATTTAGTTGAAACACTGTTGTCTAGGGGAAAATATGAAAAAGAAAAGATTATACTGCTATTCAGATACACATCACCTGAACAACAGCGCTTTGTCAGTGCATTCCAGGACAAGAAATGTCAGCCTCTCCAGCCAAAAAGGCCCTATATTCCTATATTTCTGTCCCCAAGCCTGGAAATGTGGTTGGCTCATAGTTTCAGTAAATGTTTGCTCAATAATACATGGTATATTTTAAAAATTTCTTATGGCGCTGTATCTGGAGTTTAAAACTTTGCAGTGCTTGTACATAAGAGATGTTTATCATGTAGGGTTGATGTTGCAGTTTCTGAAGAGGACCAAACATACCAGGTGACTGCCACACGGCTTATGACTGGTCGTGTTGCTGCTTACAGTGCCGTGTCTGGGCTTTGGTGTGCCATCTGCCCTTCGCCACTGGGGGGCAGCAGAGGTAATGAAATTCCTCCACACCAGTCCGGAGGTGAACGTTGCCACCTGCTATTTGCCTCCACAAGGGTCCTCAACACTAACCAGGCCTCCCACTGGACAGGGAGTGACCTCATTTTCTGAGGCTTAAACCTGGACAAAGGTCTGACCCATTGGAATGTGTTCACATCAGGTTCAAAATTTGAAACTGGGACTGTCTCGAAAAATCTGATGGATGGAGGTACCATCCTCAGTCCAATGAAAAAGGTCTATTTGTACCTTCTCTTTTTCGTTGGAATCATTGATGTCAAAACTAGTGACTAGTCTGCCTCCCTCCCTGTTCATTTTCCATAAGCAGCTTCTCCCCTGCCCCCAGGCCACAATTGATTCAGGACTTTTTTTTTTTTTTTTTGTACAGACAGAGTCTCACTTTATTGCCCTCGGTAGAGAGCTGTGTCATCACAGCTCACAGCAACCTTCAACTCCTGGGCTTACGGGATTCTCTCGCCTCAGCCTCCTGAGTAGCTGAGACTACAGGTGCCTGTCAGAAGGCTCGGCTATTTTTTTGTTGTTGCAGTTTGGTTGGAGCCGGGTTTGAACTCGCCACCCTCAGTATATAGGGCCGGTGCTCTACCCACTGAGCCACAGGCACCGCCTTGATTCAGGACATTTTAACCAGAAAAGTGCCTCCACAGAAGGGATGTAGATGCTAAAATAGAGGAAAAAACAACCAAAAAATCCCCCAACCTCTTTAACAGTTTAAGTCATAATGGAAGTGTCTGGAGAATACTTCTTGCCTTAGGCAAAGTTCTTAAAAGACTGTTGGAGGCTCTGTGAGACTGCTGGTGATAGGGCTGCACTTGGTTACACTGCGCCTTCATTTCTTTTTTTTTTTTTTTTTGAGACAGAGCCTCAAGCTGTCACCCTGGATAGAGTGCTGTGGCATCACAGCTCACAGCAACCTCCAATTCCTGGGCTCAAGTGAGTCTCCTGCCTCTGCCTCCCAAGTAGCTGGGACCACAGGC
>CAUYON010206989.1:0-12208 GCA_963573935.1 Arctocebus calabarensis | reverse complement strand
CTGCCATGGAGACACTTGTGCCTTGGTGTCTCCTTCACCTTACACTTAGGACTAAATATGGAACCCCCATTTCCTATGCCTAGGTCAATTTCTTGTGAATTTCCTAGGCCTCAATTCCATGAATGGACTGTATCCATTCATCAATATATTCATTCACCTTGACCCCGGCTGAAGGGACTGCATTCATTCATTTCCTGGCCAAGGAACCATACACCTATATATACCCTGAGACTAAAGGCCTAAAGGAGAAGATGGGGAAAGACCAAGAAAGAAATGGAGAGAGATTCTCTCTCCTCACTTGAATTCTCTCCCTTTACCAGGTACTTTAGTATTTTCTGTATTCTTTTCTGTAAATAAATTCTGTCTTACCACTGGTGGGGGGGGATAATGTAATGAAGAATAATAAAATACATGTATAAATAAAAAAAAAGAAACTAGTGTACATCAAAGGATATTACCAAGAGAATGAATAGACAACTCATAGAATGGGAGGAATATTTGCAAATCATATATATAATAAAATGTGATATGTATTACATATTTAATATACAGGTAATATTGATATATATTAGTTAATATATCATAATATATTAAATATATAATTAAATGTGTTTACAGTGTACATATTTCTTAAAACTTACAATCAACTTCAAAAGACAAACAACCCAATTTAGAAACTAGCAAAATATTTCAATAGCTGTTTCTCCAAAGCAGATGCATAAATAGTCAATATAAGTACCTAAAAAGAAGCTCAATATTATTAGTCACTGAGGAGATGCAAATCAAAACTGCAATGATATGACACTTCACACAAACTAGGATGGCTATCATAATTTTCAAAAAGCAGAAAATAACAAATGTCGGTGAAGATGTGGAAAAATTGTCAAATTGAAACTCTCATACATTTCTGGTGAGGACACAGGATGCCAACTGTTATGAAAAACAATTTGGCAGTCCCTTAATAAGTTTAGAGTTACAAATGACAGTAATTCCAGTGTATACCCAAATTATTTAAAAGAGGTGTTCCAACAAAAACTTGTATGCAAATGTTTATAACAATGTAGAAAATATTCTAGGAAGATTTTGATAGTGTTTCCTTTGTGTCAGAGAGGGTGGTTTTTCTTATAGCATAAATAATAAAAAATCTTCCTCTCAGAAGCATTTTAGGACAGTAAAGTCACATTCTCAACCTGGACACGATATGCTTTTTATAGGTGGAAACAACCTAAAGGTATGTTGGGTGATAAATAGATAAACAAAATGTGTCCTCTCCATAAAATGAGATACTAAGTAGAGAAAATTTTTTTATAAAAATGCAATACTAATACATGCTGTCACATGGATAAGCCTTCAAAGTATTAATTATTTTAATGATAGTAGACACACACAAAAAAACACATTTAAAGGCTTCTGTTCGTATGAAATATCCAGAATAAGCGAACTAAAATGGTAAGAAAGCAGAATTGTGGTTCCTATTGCCTGAGAAAAGGGAGCAATACCATTAGAAACTTTTCACAATTGTTTTCAACAGAACAGTTTCTCTGAAGTGCGGTGAAGTCCTGAGGAAACTCTGTCATTATGCTGTTAATTACATGAAGTGTTTGCAGGTACTTGGATTCAAAGATTTTTGAAGATCCCATAAAATTATATTATTTAATAAAAATCTCATCTATTTCTCCAAATAACATTTTTAAATGTTTCATTCTACTTATTTTGCTAAATCAGATTGCAATCTAATTTGGGAAATTTTTAATGATAAACATGAGGCATATTTTTGTTAAAGTGTTTATTTTTACATAATACAAACCATACATTAGTGTAATGACTGTTTGTATAATTCTATTTCTTAAAAATGGCACAGGGAAATCTACTGGGTTTAGATGAAGTAAATAGTGAATATTCCCTAGGGAAATTTAAATTTTTAGAGAAATTTTCTGGATTCAATTATTTGGTAGCTTTTTGTTACATATGAAATTAGTACTTTGGTTTTCTAGCCTGCGATATATGTAGAATTACTTATAAAACTAGCACACAGTGAAAGTTACTCTCTTGTCCAACCTCAGAGAAGGTGGGAAAGAGAAGAGGAAGAAATGCTTAAGGACTACAAAAAGAAATTATTCTGATACTTTTATTTTTGTGCATAGGTATTTATTAGTTCCCTAAAGTATTAGGGATTGAAGATTATGAGTTGGAGTTGTTTCTCACTTGGATTGCAAATATAGAATAAATTCTCAGTAAGTATTTTAGTTAAGGCAAGAATAAAATATTTCTAGCTTAAAAGTATGGATTCAGATATTTTGTCATCAATATTATTATTTTATATTATTCTTATTTAACTTTCTAACATGTTACTTAAATAATTATCTACAGGTATATAAAAATCACTGCCTGGGTGAAACCTTAAATATCATAAACAATATTATGTGTCTTTTGGGACACAATTTGGTATAAACATCTCATGTGTCAGTAGCCTCCATCTCCTGAGCAAAAGTATTAGTAATCTTTGTAATGATATTTACCTATTTGCAGAAATATATTTTCTTTGCTAGGCTATGATGTAGTGACTAAACACAGATAATTTGTCTTTGGGACTCAGAAATTTGCTGTGTATAGAAAATGCATAGAAAATATTCTTCCACAATTTAGATACTGTTTACCTTTGTGTCAAAGAGGGTGTTTTTTTTCTTTTCTTTTTTCTTTTGTAATAGTACAGATAAAGACTCCTTCCTCAGAAACCTTCTAGGACAGTAAACTCTCAATCCTAACCCTGGCTATGATGCCCTATATTCCAGAGAAGGTCATAGACATCCATATATAACGAGCGTCTTCTGATTTGTATTCTCCAGTAAAATATCCTAAGCATGTGCAGGTGATACCCAGTCCTTCCTGAGTCTCCCTGTAGAGACTAGCACTCAAGAAACTGACACAGGGCGGTGCCTGTGGCTCATCGAGTAGGGTGCCAGCCCCATATACCAAAGGTGGCGGGTTCAAACCCGGCCTTGGCCGAACTGCAAAACAGAAAAATAGCCGGGCGTTGTGGCTGGCATCTGTAGTCCCAGCTGCTCGGGAGGCTGAGGCAGGAGAATCAATCGCCCAAGCCCAGGAGTTGGAGGTTGCTGTGAGCTGTGTGACGCCATGACACTCTACTGAGGGTGATAAAGTAAGACTCTATCTCTACAAAAAAAAACAAGAAAAAACGAAACTGACACAAAATAATGCTCTGGTTTATATTTTTTTCCCTGTGGGTAGTAAATGGTCTTTATTTTTCATTCAGAGAACCTACGTTTTGTGCATATATGTATATGCAAGCATACATGTACACATACATGCACATATATATGCATGTACATATTTAAATAAGATAATATATCTCTTTTTCAGGTGTTTTAGGAAGTCTCATTTAACCAGCCTCCTTATAGGCAACTTCTTCCTTTTGTCCAGTTTGTGTCTTCGATGAGTCTTAGACACTGTCTGGTGCTCAGGCAGTTTATTCTGCCAGTGCCCTCACAAGACAGAAAACAGCAACGGGCTGGTGGCACGAGCCAGGAAGGGTGAGGGGGTGAGATGACAGACTGACAAGAGAGAGGAGGGTCTCCATTTGGGGGCCACTCCTAAAGTTTTGGTGATCTTCCTTTTTAAAAAAAATTTCAGATTTGTATTAGGATACAAATGTGTAGGTTAAATTGTTTGTTTCCAAGGTGAAGTTCAAGTTGTAGTTGAACCTTTCACCTAGGGGTTATGCTATATATGCTACCTGTATTGCATTTGGGTCTGTCACCCGGTGTTTCTTTCATAAAGGGTGTGTAAGCTATTCTTGTAGGAGGAAGTTTTGTTTTAAGGTTTATGAGGTGACCACCTATGCTGAGGTGGCCTTGTCTCTTGCAAATCTCTAAGCCAAGTCACATCAATCTGTTCAGTGAAACATAATATAGAGCCTGAAAAATGCTAAAGAGGATCTTGGGGTGATTATTAATCTTACAATCACAATATACTTCACATAGTATACAACAGTATATAAATATGTTCTTATACGAATAAACAACATATATGTATAAATAAACACATGTACATGCATTTGCATCAGTGACTAAGTTTGTAGCTTGAAAGTAGTGTAAAATCTCAGATCCATCAAAGCCTCTGATTTAACAGTATCCAATATAGGCAAAATCAAGTAAGCGATATAGTGAACAGGATATTAGATTCATTAAAATTTTTTGTTTCTCTCTTAAGTTGTTATATGACAACTGTCCACATGCCGGTATTACTTCTTTACTATGTTATATTTTAGTGGGTAAATATATCTGTTTTTTTCTTTTTCATGCACAACAGTAAAGAAAACTATAATTACATGTGCTTTATGGCCTAATGAGTCCCTTCGTTTGTAAATTTAACACAATATTTTAAAGCTTGTATAAATATGTTGATGTTTGAAAGATTAGGGTTTAATGACTTTTGCAGAATTTATGCCTGTTTACTTTATCGATTTTAACGTATATTATACATAAAATGTACGTACATTTGTAATGGATAAATTTTGTTAATCCTTTTGATTTTGAAATAATTCCATGATGATGACCTCTTTAAATGAGTCTTGTAGTTGAGTTGAGTCTTGTAGTTGTATCTGCCCATGGAGGTGAATTGTCACTCTGGTTGCTTGCAGAATTTTCTCTTTTGTCTTCTCTTTGGACGGGGTCATAGCAATGTGTTGTGGAAATAATCTGTTTGTGTTGAGAAAAGTTTAAATTCTTTAAACTCCATCATATCCTTTCTATATTCTTGATATCTTCTGTCCTTTTTTTTTTTTCCTGGTTCTGATTTTCCATTTATTAATTCCCTTATTGCCTTCGTCATCCATATGTTAAATTCCCTTTCTGTGATTTCCATTAATTTTTATAGGAAGAATCCTCTGTGGTAGCTGCCTCATGGTCCTTTGGGTGTTGATTGCTTTGTTTTGTTTTTTCTTGCTGCCAGAATATTTCTGTTGATTCCTCCTCATGTGTGTTTTCTTCTTGTTCACTTCCTCCCCCTATTTTTTTCTTCTCACTACCTCCTTGACTTTAAATTACCTTGGTTCAGAGCTTAGGTATTGAAGTGGCCTTTCAGTATGAGGCCAAAAAGAAGACAAAGATAAAAAGTGAGAAGGGAGAAAGAAGAAAAAAAATGTCAGAAGGTGAAAGAAGAGGTGACAGGGAAAATGGTGTTGTTCAGCAGGTTGCTATAGCCACATTCACAAATCTAGGACTTTGAGGGGCCAGAATGGATGAGTCCCTGGAAGCTAGGGACTCTTTTTCCCACCTGAACAAAAGCAAGATCCCACCTCCACCAAATATGAAATGAGAAAAAAATGAAAATTCAGCATTCTGTTACAGTGTAGACCTACAAATACTGTCTTTCCAAAGGCCAAAACTAGATGGACACTCTAGACCAGTCGTTCTCAACCTTCCTAATGCCATGGCCCTTTAGTACAGTTCCTGTGGGTGACAACCCACAGGTTGAGAAGCACTGCTGCAGACCATGTGCTCACGACCTCCTTGAACCAGATCAGTGCCATGACCCCCTAACACTTACAGAAAAGGAAGAATATTGAAGATGCAATTATATAAGATGAAGAAGAAAAAAAGGGATATCTTAGCTGTTGTAAGCAAAATTTATGTAGGAAAGATGAGAAAAGTAGAGAAGTCTCTCCTAAAAAGAGAAAACAGGGGAGAAAGAAAAAAAGAGAGGATAGAAGGGGCTGAAAACTGTAACAAAAATGGAGGAGGGCTTGCTATTGAAGAAAGTATAAATGAAAAAATAAAAATACAACCAATCAAAAAGAAAAAAAAAAGAAATATATATATATTAATATAACTGTGTGTGTGTGTGTTGTGTGTGTTGCAATATATTGCCTGGACACCAGGTGATGCCGTTGTGTTAGGAGATGAGGAACATACAGGCCAGAAGCAACTCTCCAGTTGCCTAGGAGGTCGGGTCCTGTCTTCCTGACTTACTTTCCCTCAATCAGAACATCATTGCTTTATCAGCATTCATTCCCTCAGGGATGGAGTTCTAAACCACTCACCAGATTTCTTAAGAGGCATGTCACATGGTGCCCTCTGACAGCAATTCCCCACGACCACCCAGCTCATCCCAAGGGTGAATGCCTGAGCTCAGCAGGTGTGCCACACCTGGCTGTGCACTAGGATCCTAATGACCCTTTCTCCCACATGGCCTTCCCATAATGGTGGTGCCCAGCTAGCAGACAAGCCAATGAGAGATCCACTCTACCTGGTAATCAACCCCAACTTCTGGACACTATTTGAGTCCACCCACTCATTTAAGCCCTCCAAGAGTCCTACGGTAAGGATTAGCCCCAAATCCAAATGCTGCCAAACAGCCCTTTCTTTTTCCTAGTCTTCCATGGACTGGCTGGCTGGTTGCCAATTGTTCCTAAGCACTCACGCTCTGTGCTGATTTTCCTTGGCTCTAGGCTTCCTTGTTGGCTCCTGTAGTCCACCACTCCTTCTCTGTGCCTCCAGAGTTATGTCCCTAGGTAGGTACCCCAGCCAGTGCTGATGGCCATTCTCTTTCCTCTGACCATAAATGGCTAGTAAGATGTTTCTAGTCCACCATCTTTCTCCACCTGTGACTCTATATTCTTAAGAGAGACCTAGAATACTCTAACAATTACCACACTCTGATGGCATGTGGATTAAAGTACCATACTCTTTGAGGGTGCCATACCCATTATTCATTTCCAGATATTGTTTCAGTTGACAATGCTTAGAGGTTTGTTTATTCACTTCTGACTTTCCAAGAGTATCTCTACTATGTAATATCTTCATCTCATGGAAGGAACAGAACATTATTTATACACAAAGGGAACCATTTTGTTACTTCGGGTCAAATTGGAAAATCCAGAACAAATTTGCGATACACATAAAAAGGAAGGGCTCAAATTGTGTAAATATGTGAGGCGTGATGGAAAATGTACTTGAAGAAACACTGTACTAGTGAACATATTACCACATTAGGAATTGAATTATGCAACCATGTTCTGAGCGGTGTATACATTTTCACACAATGATGATATCATAGTTAAACAAGTTTGATTGATCAAAAGAAATTCCAAGAATTAGAGGGGATCTAAGCTTTATCATAGATGGTATATAATGCAGATGGTATACATCAATAAATGTGACAAATTACTTGAAGATTCTGGTTACAGAGATTTGGTGAATTAAAAACCAAACCACAGAAAGTCTTTGTCTTAAACATAAGCATGTTTCTGATTTACATACGTAAACAAAGTTGGACCACTCTAAACACACCTTTTGCTTTGGGCAGACAAAAATGTCTCCTTATTGCTTCGTTTATGCTACTAGAAATGAAATGTTTAGTAAGTAAAATATTTATAACATCAATGTAATCTCTAACCACAAAATAATATGATTGATCTTTAATGAACAAAATTGACCTTCAGAACAGAAACTAGTATTAACTGGATTCTTTGGCATTGTTTTTATTCCTGTTTCTTTTGGTTATTTGATATTTCCAACAATAATTTGAAACAACTTTTGGATTTCTTTTTCAGATTTTTGTTGATGCTAGCCTTTATTATTTCTGTTACAACTTTAAAATTATTTTTTGATAAATAAATAGATATCATAAATAACATTTGTATAATATTCTAGATTTCAAGAGATTGAACATCATAGATATTTAGTGATAACACAATGAAAGGGAATAAAAGGCCATTATTTCATTTTTGTATTCTAGGAAAGATATTAAAAACCTTCTTAAATTGCAAGAAACGTTTTTACAGAGTAGTTTGTATATCTCTACTGAGCTATAAATTACATACAATAAAATTGCCTCATTTTAAGTGTACAATTGTGTGAATTTGCATAATTGTCCATATTTACAATCAAATTTGAAATACTCTGCACACCCAAAAAGTGTTCTAATTGTGCAGACTGTCTATCCATTAGTGTGCATATTAGGAATGTATTCATAGAAATTTGTTTCCAAGCAAATATCAAGAGTCTTATAACATTTTGTTTGTTTCTCTGTTTCAGTTGAACAATTTCTCATAGTGTAAAATCTTAGAATGTCTTTATCGCAAGGGTTTAAACTTTCTTATTTTTTGTTTTTGCAGTATATTATGAATATATAGAAATATCTTTGCATTTCTGCACAATAGGGATACCCTGCATTAATTTTGTTAATAACTTGGATTTCTGAACTAAGGACAAGGCTTAGGAAGTTAATTTATATCTATATATTTTGTGAGAAAACTCCAGAGATATCTACATTAATTATGAACATGTACATATACATTACAATGAAAACTCAAGACTAGGACCATGAACATATCACTATAATGCTATCTGGCCCTTCCAGACATCTATTTAAATTCCAAAATTTTAGTATGTGAACCCAATATTATTTCCATCTCATATTAAAATAGCAATGGGTTTTCAATCACCTTAAAGGAAGGAAAGAGTTGGGAGATTTATTTATTTACTTATTTCAGAGGATTCCAGAAGTACACACGTTTTGCACTTGTAGATTTTAAGTTGATGTTATAAGTGTGCCCTTCACCTGAAATATGTGTATTGCACTCTTTAGGAGTCAGTTTACCCCACTGTTTCACCCTTCTCCCCCTCCACTAGATTTTGCTGAACTTTAAATTCATATGTGGGCGTAAGTATGCATCAACTAGTTCCAATTAAGTATCAAGTGTGTGTGGTGTTTGCTTCTCCATTTTTGTGATATTGCACTTAGAAAAAACAGTCTCTACTTTCATCCAGATTGTTACAAAAGACACCAGATCACCACCATTTTTTATGGCTAAGTAGTACTCCACAGCATACATATCCTACATTTTTATTCATTTTATTCCTTCACTAAATCATAACTGTGTACATTAATGCATTTATGGGGTACAATGTGCTGATTTGATATACAATGTGGAATGCTTACATCTAACTGATTAACATAACCATCTCCACTTATTTGTTGTGATAAGACATTTATACTCTATTATTAATAATATTGAAATGCACCATTGCATTATGAACATAAGGTGAGGTTCCACCAAATACCTCCCTCCTCCAGACCTCCCCTCATCCCCTTGCCACTCCCTCCTCTTCCCTCCTTCTTTCTGGACTATAGTTATGTTTTACCATTCATGTGAATGTGTAGGTGATTGTATATTGATTTCATAATAGTATTGATTACATTGAATACTTTTTTTCCACTCTTGAGACACTTCACTAAGAAGAATATGTTCCAGCTCCATTGAAGTAAACATAAAAGATGTGAGGTCTCCATCTTGTTTAAGGCTGCATAGTATTCCATGGTATACATATACTACAATTTGTTAATCCTTTCATGGGATGATCGGTTCTTGGGATTCTTCCATTACTTGGCAATTATGAATTGGGCTGCAATTCTGGTGCAAATGTCTTTGTTGTGAAATGATTTTTGATCCTCTTCGTATATACCTAGAGAGGAATTGCAGGATCAAATATTACATCCACTTTTAGTTCCTTGAGTATTCTCCAAACTTCTTTCCAAAAAAGATCATATTAGCTTGTATTCCCACCAGCAGTATAGAAGTGTTCCCTTCTCTCTGCACCCATGCCAACATCTGTAGTTTTCATTTTGGCATGTGGGCTAATCTTAATGGAGTTAGATGATATCTCAAAATGGTCTTGATTTGCATTTCTCTGTTGATTAAAGGTGATAAGTATTTTTTCATGATTTTAGGTAATGCACCTGTCTTCTTCACAGAAGCCTCTGTTTGTCTCTTGCCCACAAAGAAATAGGGTTATTTGTTCTTTCTTATTGATTAACTTGAGTTATCTATGGATTCTGGTTATTCAACTTTTGTCGAAAACATAATCTGCAAGTATTTTCTCCCAGTCTGAAAGTTATTATTGTGCTCTAGGCTGTGCAGAAGCTATTGAGTTTGATCAGATCACAGTAATATATTTTTGGTGTTGCTTCAATTGCCAAGAGGGGGGTTCTCCTTATAAAATGTTCTCCCAGGCCAATTTCTTCAAGCATTTTCCTGGCACTCTCTTCTAGAACTTTTTAGTTTCATGTCTTAAGTTTAAATCTTTTATCCAGTGAGAATCAATTTTTGTTAATGGTGAAAGGTGAGGATCCAGTTTCAGTCTTCTACAGGTAGCCAGCCAATTCACCCAGTACCATTTTTTAAATAGGAAATATTTCCCCTATTAATGCTTTTGATAGACTTATCAAAGATTAAATGATGATAAGTGTCTGCTTCTCTAATCTCTTCCATAAATCTACTTCTATATTTTTGTGCCAGTACCAAGCTGTTTTGATCACTATTTTTTTTTAAGACGGTCTCAAGCTGTCACCTTGGGTTGAGTGCGATTGTGTCAAGCTCACAGCAACCTCAAACTGTTGGGTTTAAGCCGCAGCCTCTTGCCTCAGCCTCCCAAGTAGCTGGAACTATAGGTGCCCGCAACAACCCCTGGCTATTTATTGTTGTTTTTGTTGTTTTTTGAATTTTCATTGTTGATTTAGCTGGCTGAGGCTGGGTTTGAACCCACAAGCCTCAGTGTATGTTGCCAGATTCCTATCCACTGAGCTACGGGCTCCACCTTTGAACACTATTGATTCATAATATAGTCTGAAGTCTGGTAAAGTGATATCTCCTGATTTGTTTTTATTTCTGAGTAATGTATTGGCTATTCAAGGTTTTTTCTGATTCCATATAAAACAAAACACTATTTTTTCCAGATCTTTAGGTATTACAATGATGCTTTAACAGGGATTGCATTAAATCTGTGATTGCTTTGGGTAGGATGGACGTTTTAACAATGTTGATTCTTCCCAGCCATGAGCATGATATATTTTTCCATTTGTTAACATCTTCTGCTATTTCTTTTCTCAGAGTTTCATAATTCTCTTTATAAAGATTTTTCACATCCTTCATTAGGTAAAATCCAGATATTTCATCTTCTTTGGCACTATTGTAAAAAGAATAGATCCTTGACTATATTTTCAGCTTGATTATTGTTGGCATATATAAAAGTTACTGATTTGTAAGTATTGAATTTGTAACCTGAGACACTGCTGTATTGATCACTTCTAAGAGTTTTGTAGTTGAGTCCTTGGGGTTCTCCAGGTATGGGAAAGAGTGAGAGTTTGATTTCCTCTGACCCCATCTTCATATCCTTGGTCACGTTCTCTTGCCTGATTGCTGTGGCTAAGACTTCCATTACTATATTGAATGGCAGTGGAAACAATGGACATCCTTGTCTATTTCCAGATCTGAGTGGAAATGTTTTAAATTTTACTCTGTTCAGTATGATATTGGCTGTGGGTTTGCTATAGCTGACTTTTATAAGTTTCAGAAATTGACCTTCTAACCCTTTGTTTTCTTAAGTGTTCTGATCATGAAAGGATGCTAGATATTATCAAAAGCTTTTTCTGCATCAATGGAGAGCATCATGTGGTCTTTGTTTTTCACTTTATTTATCTGATGTATTATATTTATGGATTTACATATGTTGAACCAAACTTGTAACCCTGGGATGAAACCAAATTGACCATGGTCTATAATTTTTTTGATGTGTTATTATATTCTGTTTGCTGGGATCTCATTGAATAGTTTTGCATTGATACTCATTAATTACATTGGTCTATAGTTTTCTTTCTTTCTTTCTTGGGTCTTTTCCTGGTTTGGGTATCAGGGTGATATTTGCTTCATAGAATGTGTTGGGAAGTATTTCTCCTTTTTCTATGTTTTGGAAAAGGTTATATAATGTAGTTAGGTACTAGTTTCTATTTAAAAGTTTGGTAGAATTATGATGTGAAACCATAATGGTCTGGACATTTCTTTTTTGAGATCTTTCATATAGTTGATGCTATTTCAGTGCTTGATATAGGTCTAATTCAGAATTTCTATATTTTTTTCTGACTGAGTCTAGGTAGGTGGTGTGCTTCCAGGTATTGGTCCATTTCATCAGATTTTCACATTTCTGAGAGTAGAGTTTTTTGTAGTAATCATTGAGCACTTTTTGGATTTCTGAGGTGTCTATTATTGTTTTTCCTTTATCTTTTCTGATGAACGATATTAGAGATTTTACTTTTCTGATTCTGATTAGGTTAGCCAAAGATCTATCAATTTTATCAATATTTTTAAAAACTTTTTGTTTTATCTTCTGAATGATTCTTTTGTTTTCAA
>CAUYON010206985.1:0-49173 GCA_963573935.1 Arctocebus calabarensis | reverse complement strand
TGCTGACTTCATATACAATCTGAAATATTTTCATTGAACTATTTAACATAGCCTTCATGGCCTTTTAATCACAATATGAAGACATTTATATTCTACATTTAGTAATTTTCACTTGTACCCCTCTAAGATGCACCGTAAGTGTGATCCCACCAATAGCCCTCCCTCCACCCTTTGTCCCTCCTCCCCACCCTTTTTTATGCTATTGGGGAGAAAGGCCTCCGTATTTTTGTTATCAGGAACTACAAGGCAAAGTATCTTGGAACTGGTATCATATTTTTATTATAAATTAGGGCTTTTTAGAGTATTCATTGAGAATAAATTAGGGGAAAAACAACTTATAGACAATTTCTGACTTATCAGTAAGTTGCTTAACAAAACCTCTCTTATTGTTGGAATCTCATGTTATTATATTTTAATTATTTACTCACAGATTCTCAAAAGATAACAATATTTTAAGAGCTGGGTCCTCTGTATTTGCTAATTGCCTTTACCCAAAGGAAAAGTAAATTTCCTTGCATCTTTGGGTCCAGAGACAGCTCTGTAATTTGGAGCCAAGCAACCTCCAAAGTTACGCTGTTCCCCTCTCACAGAAAATGAAGATGTGAGAGTAATTTTCCATGATGATTATATTTCGTAGAAATGTCTCCCATGTCCTTGTGATATCTCTGGGTTTTAAAGCTTGTAACAGTGTATTAAAAAGGTTTAGACCCCAAAGCTTCAGAGAAAGGATTTATAATTACAAATTTTCTATATTCGAAGAAAAAGGAGTTCAAAGATCTCAAGTCAAGCAAAAGCGAATCTAAAGTTTAATCAAGATGAGGGCACTCTAAGACCCTCTTGGTAAGTATTCGTGGGCATTATTCTGTAGATTAGAAATAGTACCTAATCAGCTTAATTTTCTCTAAATTTTCACCTAATTTAGCCTTGTTAATGTGGGGCTTAATAATATATTAAGGGGACTTAATAATATATTATTAATAGAATCAATATTAATATTAATGTGGGGGCTTAATAATATATTTATTAATAGAATCAATGTCAACTTAAAACATCAAGATAAATGTGAATGGCCAGGGTATTGGACGGCACACATTGACTTACTCTCTTCTGCTATTATAACAAAAAATAGCCTTTTAATGCCTATTTTTGTTACTACATGATTTTTTGTAATTGCAAAAAAGTAACAAATGTTAGCCTAATAGTTATGAGAAGTAATTAAAGTGATATTGTTCTTCTAGCATCTTTTGGAACTATCAGGTTCCCTGGAACTAATTATATTCAGAAAGTTACCAATAGAAACTTGAGTTTAAAACCCCGATCTATTGTGCATAAAAAAATCAGAATTTATCCAATTATTCTAGCAGATTATCTTACTTAGTAATATTTGTAGCTATAAAAAATGAAGTTAGGTGGTTTTCAAATATAACAACTTCTCAAAAAAAACATTATTTATCATTCATTATGTTGCTATTTTGAGAATATGATTGGAAAGCTTACAAAATATAATATATTCTTAGGCTAATATCTTTTTCTCAAAATGTAGAATGTAATGAACTAAGTTAAGTGATACTTAATACTTAATGTAGCTTATTTGCTATGTCATAATATCAACAAAGCTAGGAACCTCATGACTGAACTTATAATTGCTAGAAAAAAATGATTCTTAGAGTCTTTCCTGCCAGAGAGCATTGTGCTGAGAATCCCTAAGATTCACTTGTAACAATCAAAATACGCAGATGCCATTAAGGTCAAATCTCAGCCTCCCTCTTGATTCATTAGAAATGAACATTTCAAATAAGAGAGACAATATACCTTATTGATTGATTTCCTCAATACAACATACATATGTAGGTAGATGAACAAAGGGCAGGGAAAATATTTTTAAGAGAAATAACTTATTTAAGCCTCATATTGATTTTGAAAATATTGTGCAAAATGATAATACTATATATATATACATATATGTATACATGCACACACATTTATATAAATGAAAATATATTCCAATTTTAGAGCTCTAGTCTTCAGTCATTCCTGTTACATGAAAACTGTACAGCCTACTATTTGCTCTCTCATACTGGAAAATCTTATGTACCTACATGTTTGGGAAGCTGTTTTTTAGAAAGAGGGAAAAGTCATGTTGGAAATGAGTTGGCAGTTTCTTATATAGATATGCATAAACTTACCATCCAATCCAGGCATTCTGTATCCACCTATGCACCCAAGACAAATGAAAATGTGTACCCATACAAACACTTGTACTAGGATGTTCATAATAGCCTTATACCTAATGTATAATATATGGAAAACACTCTAATGGACATCAGTGGAAAAATTACTTGTGGTACATCCAGGCAATGGGTCACTACTTAGCAAATAAAAGAAGTGAACTGTGGACAGATGGAATAATAAGTTGGAGCATCTCCAAAGAATTATTCTTAGTGAGAGGAGCAATGACGAATAGGTCTTTATCTGTTATCTGTCATACATGTAGTTTCTTTTATATGGAATTCTAGGAAAAAGCAAAACTACAATGAAAGAAGTTAATTAGTGGCTGCCAGTGTCCAGGACTTGTAGAAAGGGATTGGGTGCAAAGTGGCCAAAGCCAGACTTTGGGCGATCGCATACACTTTCCCTGCAGGAACAGTATGGATTGTTCGTGCAGACGCTCTTTCCCTCCCTTCGGTGTCTGGCTCACAGGATGTCTGATTAATCATCATGGAGATTTGTGTAACATCACCTTGTACCAAGGCACACATACTACTTCAAAGAAGATGGGGCAGTAGGGACTTGTCTAGGCACACATTACTCACCCAAAATCTGACAAAAATGTTAAAACAGCTGTTTTACAGTACAGATAAGAAAACATATTAGAGACAGCAACACTCTGCATCGCTGGGCGCTGCTTTTCCTGACATTCATATATTGAAAGAATGGTCTTTAAACATCTGTGACTCCAACAGCTAAAATGTAAGGTTCCAGGTTCTGCCTAATTTTGTACAAAGCGCCAATGGGGCCCTGTTGGGAATGTAATTATACCAATGGCGAGTGCTAGAGAAATAGAAATGAGGCCTCTTTACCTACTTGCCCTGCCGATGGAGGTCCGTTCGCTTTCTCTGGTTAATGCATCTTGCTTCCTAAGCTGTCGGACACTGTAAGCCTCGCTTCTCTCTTCCTCAGCGCAATTTGTTTCATGCGTGTCTTAAAAAATATATACATATATATAAATTAAAAATTCTCAGCATCATGAGTCATCAGAGAAATGAAAATCAAAACTACAGTGAGAACAGAAAAACAAATATTAGGTAAAGTTTAAGAAATTATGGATAGATAATGTAACAATATTGGTTCATTAATTATAACAAATGTTCCCTAACTAAAAAAAATATGTTTACGATAGGGAAATTGAGTACAAGATAGACATGGACACTGTGTTTTACCTTCCAAATTTATATAGTTAAAATGATTCTTTTTTTTTTTTTAGTAGTTTTTGGCTGAGGCCAGGTTTGAACCCACCACCTCTGGTATATGGGGCTGGCGCCCCACTCCTTTGAGCCACAGGTGCCACCCTAAAATGATTCTTAAAAATAAATTCTGTCTAAATATTTTATATATACATATACAAAGTAGTCATTCAATATTCTATATTTACCCTCAATATTACACGATTTTGCACAATTTTTAAATTTTTAGTGAATGACTATGAATAATCTTGAATTACCAACTAAATTAGACAATTATTGAATATGAGCAATAGGAGATTCTATCATATTGCCGTGGTATATTCTAACAAAAGTTTATTAAAGAAGGATTTCTTATGAAACTTATTCAACTCACTAAAGATCAAATAGAGTCAAAAAATGTGAAAAAATACAGAAAATCACTTACTTTTTACTATTGACTATAAAAAATAAAACAGCGAGATTTGAAAGGTCTCCATGTTAAAGACATCTATTTCATTCCAATTTGCTGAAAGTCAGTTACATTTCTATGAGTTCTTAAATATTTCATCAAAGTCATGAATGTGTAACATCATTTTTCAAATGAAGTAAAAATGTTTTCTAATCTTATCTTTCAACAGTAATCTAAATCTTTCAACAGTAGATTTTTCTTTTACTTCCTGCTGATAAGCAGAGCTGGCCCATGTTTGTTAGAACTTGCTTTATACAGTTTGTTTCAATGCTAGAAGGAGATTTGTATCTATGTTTTAAAAGTACTCTTTTTTAAGAGACAGAGTCTCACTTTGTCACCCTTGGTAGAGTGCTGTGCAGTCACAGATCAAAGCAACCTCCAGCTTCTGGGTTTAGGTGATTGTCTTGCCTCAGCCAACCAAATAGCTGGGACCACAGGCACCCGCCACAACACTGGCTATTTTTTGATGCAGTTTGGCCAGGGCTGGGTTTGAACCCACCACCCTCGGTATATGGGGCCAGTGCCCTACTCGATGAGACACAGGTGCCATGTTAACTTAGCCGTAGTTTTGCAAGTCTAAATTTATGAAGAGCTAAAGAAACAGTGAAGAAGAGTTCATTTAATACACCAGCTTAATAGATGATATGAACACAAAGTGTTTTTTATTTTTTCTTTATTTCCTCTAACAAGTAGCAGCTTTATAATATCTCTGTAATACATTACATACATTTTACACATACATATTCATGCACATACTAGAGATACTTATTTCCTGCTGATTTAAAAGACCCGGGAAAAGAAATGAATGAAATACAATAAATAAGAGGCCTAAGGTTATTTTGAATATAAAACTATCTCATACTATATTACTATAAAGAAAATGTAGATTTCAAAATAATTTTTGCCATTTTTAAGTTTTAAAATCAGCAGTTTTGTGCAGAGCTTATTAGGTGTGTTATTATACTTATCCAACATACTTGCATATACTTCAATCTATTTTTATGTAATGACATACATTTTCTAGCAATGTTATCTCCTTAAAAACAATGAAGTACTATAATTAACCAAATGTTTTATGTAATTATTTTGATGTTGAGTCTTTTGAATGTCAAAAATTTTGTTTTTACAGGTAAAATATTATTTTTCCAATGTTAAATACACAGTAATGCAAAATTACTTTTACATTATTTTTTCTTATTAAGAATGGTCATGTGTAGAGTCCAGAGTCATCTCACCTCAAGTGTAAAATGGATTCTTGCAGAAATAATAATTTAAATTTTATACTCAATCATACATTCATAAATTAGAAAAAATTATCAATTTGACATTATTAATTCAATTTTTGGTTTTCTAATTGGAAATTAGAAAAATACCTTTCACTATGATTATTCTAATCATCTATTCACTAGTTAAAATTAATGAAGTAATCACTTTAATACTGTGTGAAGCAATTATTTCTATTACATCTAATATATAAGAATTCTGAAGTTATTTTAAAAGATTTTTTAGCTTCTTTTTCAATTTTAGTGAAATGATTGATAATTTAACTTTATATCCTTATTAAATATTTCTCTTTAAATTCTTGGCAGACTCTTAACTATATTTTGCCAGAATGATTATCTGTGCATTTAGTACTCTGCCTACACATGACAACTATTATCAATAAATGAATAGATAATAAATTGATTTATCAAGTTTTATAAATAGAAAATATTTGTTCATTTTTAATTTTTGAAGATTGTTACCTTCTAGACTGGGTCACTTAATTTTATGTAAAGATTTTCTCTATCTTTCTCCTTTTTTTCTTTGGTATCAATAAGAACAAAAATAAATTTATTTAATCCACTTCATGACTTTACCTCCGTAGATAAATTAATACAAATATATGATAACATCTGCTAAAGAATTTAACCAGTACTGCATTCTAAGAATGAATGGGTTGCATTTGCTGTAAGCAAGCAATGTGGAGGGATTAGAAATTTAGGAATGATCAGATAGGGTGGAAGCATTGGATAAACCAAATGTATGACTCTCAAAGTCAAAACATAAGAAAGAACATAGATCTTCTGAGTAATGATATGATATCATTTCATGAAAGACTGAAGTGTTTTTCTGTTTTCTTGTTGTTTTATTTTATTTTTGCTTTTAGAAGTTAGAATTCTACCTAATTCCTGGAAGCTGTATCACCTACTTTTACAAGACTGTGTGACAGAGGTCACTTGCTGTCATTCCCTAAATTCTATAATTGTGAGTTAGAATTTCCTAATTTTGTGTAACAGAAAGTGGAAAGAAATTCAACCACAGTGGACCTTAATTCAAGTCATGACTCCAGACTTTAATAATAGACAGTGGCCATTATACAACCAGTTTTATTTTACAAAGATGTAATTATATATTATGTCATAACAATTTTTTTTACATTTGTTTGAAGGTTGTATGGCTTTTAAAATGTATTATCAATTTAAGGTCATTTTGTTCTGAGCTGTCATCAAATAAACTTCAGATACCCCATATTTGGAGATAATCTCTACAAAATATCCAGGCCCTACATATTAACTGTGTCCTCTGTCCTCAGGGACTTATCTATCATTTAACACAGCTAAAGTACCATAATTCCCTAACCATCCCATGTCTATTTGGTTTTGGATTCCTTCTAAATCTCACGCTTGGTGTGTTACTTAGCACAGCGTACGTGCTCAGTACAGGTTTTATAACAATTAAATAATTCCCTCAAGTTTTATTTTCTACAAAGCATTCTATGTGCCTCTTCATTATTTTCTAACTAACACAGATATAATTACTAATCCATTAGCAATGCATTTAGAATGGGCAGGCAACACTTGATTACGTGTCAGAAGTATAGTTTCCAAGCCAGATTTAAATAATACCTGTAATAATTTAGAATTGTGTCTATACATTATAGGACTTACGGTATTTTTGTTTTAAATGTAGTAAAACAAAGAAAAATATTATGTTGGACTAAATCATTGCTATCTAAAATCTGAGTCCCATTGTTATATGAGGGAAGGTAATTTAAGAGAGGGTAATGCAAAAATATTTTAGGAAATGATATTTTTCTCTCACATTATTGGCACACTGGGCTGATTACAGACAGGATTTTTGTCTAATAGTTTAAACATGTGGGAGGATGTGAGGCTGCACAGAGGTCAGATGTGACTTAGGTTTAGCTCGCGCTTACCCAGAATGATGAACACGTCCATCTTGGACCTTCCAACCCACCCAAATCTACTGCATGAGGAGAAACCAGAATTGATCCTGGTGGAAAACCCACAACTGATGTTTTTTTAAGAGACTAGATTTGGGGGGTCTTTGTTATGCAGTAAGAGATAGCCAAAATCATGTTCTTACTAACTGTTACAGAATATTCTAAGCCCTAAGTTATTTTGGTCTTCTATAAGAAAGTACTATAGGTGGGGTGGTTTATTATATAAACAACAGAAATTTATTTATCACAGTTTCTGAGGCGAGGGATTTCAAGAAAAAGATGTTGGCATAACTGATGTCTGGAAAAGACCCACTTCCTAATGGTCAGCAGTTTTTCTTGCTGTTTCCTCGGGTGGCAGGAGTATGGCTGTCCCTCAGGTCATTGCGATAAGGGCTTCACTATCATGGCAGATCACCCCCAAAGGCTCCTACCTCCTCATACCATCAAATTTGTGTTAGAATTTCAAAATATCATTTTCTTGGAGGGGGTGAAAATATTTATTCTTTAGCAGCAATTTACATATTCATTTATTTTTCACAATAATAAGGCTCAAAGGTGATATATTATTTTCTCTGTTCTAGACATGAGAAATTAAGGCACTCAGAAGTAATAACTTGTCAAACATCTCCTTAGTGGTAGGGAACAGAACCTGGATTCAAACCCATAATTTTATCCACAGAGGTCTCCCCTGACTCCTACCACTCTATTTTCCATTAAAATGGAAAATCATTTTATATTTGTTTTCAAATTTGCATTTGGAATTCATATTGATTACAATCAGTATCACTGACAAAAAAGTCAAGATAGCATTGTTAATGAATATTCAAAAATGTGTTGCTATTCCTTCACACTCATCAAATGTAAACTTAGTCACATTTTTAAATATAAATGCATAGCAATCACAGATTTTTTTTAAGTTAGTATGTACTGTTGGTTATATAAAAGTTTTAAAACTCCAAATGCAGTTAGAATTTGATGAAATTTAATTACTCCATTCAGTAATGAAGAAATCTCTTGACAGAACACTTTGGGGTTTTATTGAAATTACATGTTCTATTATATTTATTACACAATTAAAAGTAAAAATACAATAATTCATCTTTGAATTATTGTATTTTTAATTTGTAATAAATTATTGTATTTTTACTTTTAATTGTGTAATAAATATAATAATTCAAAGATGCAATTGAGTGATTTCTTATAAGGTAAGCCTTTATAAAACATTTTATTTGATATAATAGTTTATTGAGCCTTCAGAACAACCCAAGGAGATAGACAAAATGACCATTCCCTTTGACCCCTGGGGAAAATTGGGTTAAAAGAAGTTGTATAAATTGCCCATTGATAAAATACCCACTTTTTACTAGAGCTTGTAGAAATATTCACTGTCTTACTTTTCCATTTCTTATCTAATTACAATAAGAGCTCTTATTTATGGAACATTTTCTTTTCTAAGATCTTGGTAGAATAATTTATCTACCTCTTTACTTATGACTATAACTACCAAGGAAACTAGGTATTAGAAAGAATGGAGCAAGATTCTAAAAAACTGTATGTTTTACCTAAGATTAACCATCTAACATCTAAAGGAACGATATGTATCTATCTACACATACTATATATTCTATATAAGTTGAGGGAGTGACATCATTTTCTTCATAATCATATGTAACATTAATATTTCCTTCATTTATAGCCAAATATGTCAAATTGATGTTTCTTTTTCACTTTTCTCCCTTTTGGGAAGAAATGCTTTAAGTTTGGTTAATCCTTTCAGTTTCTTTTGATTCAGTATCAATTAATGCATCCTTATCAAATAAGCAACCCAAAAGAGGAAAACAGAAAACCCACCCCCTTTCATTTTATGATTACTTAACACAGGCACACCATTATAACAAAAATTCAGCAATTATTAAATAATCATGTTAGTTTTCTTTTTCTTGTAATACATTTTAAATGTGTTTGGCAACCCAAATTGTAAAGAATTTGTGACAAATTATGCATATAGCAAACATCAAATGCATGTATAGTCAATCAAAGTGAAGTGAAATTGTAGGCAGTTAATTGAAAAAGTGGAAATTTCCTGAGTAGAAAGATTAATTTTGATCAGCAACTTTAAACTTGCTTAAAGATTAGTCTCAACAAGAGCTGAGACAGCAATGCTACATTGCATGTGTGTGATTGTCACATACGTAGCATATTTTTTATTTAAATCTGAGTCTTAAAAGCAGTTTAACTTAAGTAAAAACAAGTCCTTCCACATGCCTTTGAGCATTTTAAGGTTTAATGAAGCCTACCTAGCACAGCAGTATAATTAACAGTAGCCATGATATGTAGCAATGCTATGTTTTCAAGTGCAATAAACAGAAGGCTTATGCCAGATTGCTTGTTAAGGTACACACAGCATCAAAGACACCAGATGAAACAATCCCCTAGTAACCAATGTAATGAGGTAAAAACATCTGTAACATAATTTTAGAATTTTTGAGTGTCAATATTTAGCCTTTGTAACAGTGGAGATGGAATTATCACCATCTCCATAGATAATGCAACTGGAAATAGATCAGCACATATTAGGTCACTAAGAGATAAATCATGTTTTCCTTCAACAACAATGAAAAATGACATCTTCAATGTTAATGGTAAATCTTAATGCAAATGAATACCACAATATCAAGGTGAAATATAAAGATTTCTCATAAGAAAATAGTGCACATTGAAAGACATGGTAGCTTTCATAAAATACTACTTTGATGGACAATTTTACAAAAAGCAGCCATGTGAGTAATATATCTGCTATTCATTGTATCTAGAGAGAAATAAATGTAGAAGTTACATGAGAAATTTATCCATATTTAGGTAACTTATGAAAATAGGAGCCATTTCAGATCATATTGTACAACAAATTTCCGATACTAAAAATTTCTATGGTCATTAACTTACGTGTTTGGCAGAAAAAATAAAGAGATTACATCATTTTGCTTTCTATTCTATTACCCTTATATTTCTGGTTTATTTATTTATTTTTTAATCATTGGGATTCATTGAGGGTACATCGAACCAGGTTACACTGATTGCATTTGTTAGGTAAAGTGCCTCTTATAATTGTGTCCCATGAATAAAACATACGTATTGGAAAAGTTAAAGTATTTTCAAAAATCTGTCTACATATTTCTTTCTTTTCAGAAACTATTCATTTAACCACTAAAAATTTATAGTGTAATTATGAGATATTTTTCATTTTAAATCCAATGCTCACAATGTGAAAATAATAATCTGCTTTTATCTATTTAACTTCTCTACAATTTTCTTTATAACTTGCATATTAATAAAAATTGTGATTTTCAAAAACAGAGTAACCAACAACTTAATCATCCATTTAAGAATGTTAGAAAAATAACAAGCAAAATCCAAGTAAGTAGTAAGAAAAAAATAATAATTATAGAAAAAGTCCATGAGAACAAGAAATCAACAGGAAAAATCAACCCAACCAAAACTGAATTCTTACAAAAGATAAATAAAACTGATGAAGTTCTAATAAAGTTAACTAAGAAAAAAATCAAGAAGTCACATATTACTAATATCAGAAATGAAAGAAAGGCATCATTTCAAGACCCATGAGCACTGATAGAATAAGAAAAATATATTATGAACAACTCCATGCTTACAAATTTGATACTGAAATGGACCAACTTCTTGAAGATACGTGCTGCCAAACCCACAGAAGGAGAAACAGATAATGTGAATAAATCTGTATCAATGAAAGAAATTAAATCAATGATTCATACCCTTCCAAAATAGGAAGTACCAGGACAAGTGAATTCACTAATGAATTCTAAAACATTTAGAAAAAAAATGATTCTGCTCATTTCCCATAATCTCTCCCAGAAAACAGAAATAAAGAGAATATTTATAAACTATTCTTTTTAAAAAAAAAATAGTTAATTATTATGGGTACATAATAGTTGCATAGTGGTATTGGCATATATGATGTCTCAATACAGGCATATAATGTGAATTAATCAAATCAGGGTAATTGGAGCATATACTATCCCAGACATTTATCATTTTCTTGTGTGAGGAACGTTTCAGTTCCGTTCTTTTACTTAATTTAAAGCACATCTTAACTTATTGTTGATTATAGTCACTTTGTTGTGTTATCAAATGTTACTCATTCTTTTTAATTATCTAACTGCATTTTTGGATAAATTGTAAAATATATTTTATGTGAAAATGTTTTTATTACTTCTCTGCTTATAGAACTGTTTTGGATGAAAGGTCTAGGTGAGAATAGGAAATGATTATGAAAATATAAAACTTTGGTTTTTGCTTGAAACAGTACCCTTAAAAAACAAGCAAACAAAAAAACCACTGGCCTGGCACCTGGGGAAATAGGAATGGCAGGAGGGCATTCATGATCTTTATTTTCCAAAACTACTTCTGAAAGCTTTCTCTTCCTCCTGGAAAACAAAACGAAACAAAACAAAACAACTCCCAGTCTGGCCTTACCAAACTGCTGTGAACACATTGAGTTCAAAGTGACTCCTGAGAGTAAGATCACACCTGGCAAGGCTGACTGTGAGGCGGCAGGGAGTGACCTCAGCTCCTGGACTTGCTGTAGAGAACACCTCCAGATGTCAGCCACACTCCTGAGGCTGAAAAGAATGTCAGGAACAAATACAACTGCTTGCAATGTTGTGCAGTCCCTTTGAAATCAAGGACTAAATTACATTTTCAAAGGAGACTGAATGCCGTGGTGCAAAGCCACCACGCGGGTCCTATTAACCTGACGAAATAATGTGTACACACACTGATTCTCAGGAGCCCCAAATTTGTAAATTTGCTGTTTCCAGTGGGACAACATATGCCCATCTGGGATTGTACTTCCATACGTATATCCTGACCACTGTGACCTAGTCTGATTCCTAGGACGCTTTCCTATCAACTTTAGCTATCTGGTCAAAGCTGCGCTGTGATTGAAGTAATGCTTCAGGTGTGATTTTTAAAAAAAAATGATCATGCAAAAAAACAAGGAGATCGGCCTCCCAGATCTCTAAAATAGCTCGTAATGAGCTTTGGGATATCTGTCCTTTCGCTTGATGGTGGCTGGGGTCATGTTTGTTCTTCTAGGCAAGGTTAAGTGTCCTGTTCGAGGTTAACTTTAGTCATCATGTTGGTCAGCTGTTGTCTCAGACAAATTCCCAGTGTGATTACAGCCCTTTAATGGTGCTGATTCCAGTTAGAGATAGCTGATGCTTCATGCCTAGGCCCTGAAGGATTAACTGGTGGAGCTGAGGAGTCTACCTCCAGGCCCAAATCCCACACACGATACTCCCAAATTCAATGCCTGATCTTTTAGGCCCAACCACAGACAATTACAAAGACTGCTAGTAGGCCTCACTGAGATATGACGTCCCTATATCAAACTTGGTACACAGCCAGTGCATTATAATTTTCTGGAGAGAGTTACAGTCAGGAGCTCAGTCACTTACTAGGCCAGCCATGTTCATGTACATATCTGCATTCGTAGCCTGGGAGCCTCTTTTGGGGAGATCTCTGTATTATACAGCCTTGGCTGAGGCCAGCTTGTTAGAGAGTGAGTTGGGCTTCATTGAGGCATTTCCACCCCAGCCCTTCTTCCTTTCCCTTCCTGCTCAATCCCTGCATTCATGAAATAGAAGGATTCTTTTGTTAGCACATTAAGCAGTAATTTTCTTCTCGTAGGCAAAACCTTGTCCAGTGGCATTCTATTGGGAAAATATGGAGCATTAAGGAACTACTACTTTTATTTTTCTTCATATCTCTTTTACCTGCATTACTCCAGTAAGTGAATATACTTTTGTCACTTTTTATTGTCCTAATTGACCATTTAACCTTACACATTGACAAATGACTAATTCTGGAATTTAAATGGAATGCAAAGGATAGTCATTAGCTACAGTAACTGTGAACCTGTAGTATTGGCCAAAAGATAGATCAAACAGAATACAGAGTCTAGAAATAGATCCACATTTGTTACAGCATATTATTTACAAATGTACAATGACAACATGGTTGAATGAGGATAACATTTTCAACAAATGGTACTGTAACAATTGGATAATCTTTTAAAGAATCAGAGGAGAAGAAGGAGAATGAAAAGGAAGATGAGAAAAAGAAGGAAAGGGAGGGCAAGAAGGAGAACAATTTTTAAAATTTTTTTTCTGTGTATATTCTCCTTTTTGGTACGTTGCTCTGCATATTCTAGTCACTTGCTTTCTCTATACTCTCAGAATCATCACTTGAATTCAGGGCATCTGATGAACTCTTCATTGGTGAAGAGTGCATGTCGGAATACTTAAGGGAAGAGTTATATCTTGATGTGCTTGCATTATTAGTAATAATGATTTTATAAGCTTGAAACCAATATTCAATTATTAGTTGTAAGCAGATTAGAAACTAAATTAGGAATAGGATTGCAGAGAATGGACAAAGGGAAAACAGAATAAGGAGAAATTGATTTCAAGAGAATTTCCTGGCTTTGAGTGCAAAGTGCGAGACTCTGTCATTTTAATATTCTGAGGGCTGGCTTGCTAAATATCCCCCCCGTCCTCCACAGCTGCCCAGGGCCTTACGGCCTTCCTCTGCCAGGGCGGGACTGCTGAAAGTTTAAACTCCGGGAGAGTGCGTTTTAGGAGTTAAGAATGTGAAAGTTTAAACTTTATTGAACACAGCAAAAATCACTCCAGACCAGATAAGGAGATGAATATCTCTTTTTTTCTGTCGCCTTAGTTTAGACAGAAGAGTCTATCTGTCTGGACAGAAGGCTTTCTGAGTGTTAAAAAATCACATCTGTGATTCGTGACTGTGGGTTGGCTGGGTTATTTCCCTTGATGTCAGCGCCTTACTGTTTACCTATTCAGACTCTATTTGTGTTAAGATCATCAATACCTTAAAACAATAAAAAGGAGCAAGTAACAATTGACGTAGTTAATACAATTAACGTAGTTAGTTGAAGAATTGGTCTGGTTAATAGAAATGCAAGCAGAGCAAGAACTGTGATGGATGGTTTGCCTTGCCTTCATGAGATTTATGACTGTAACACTGATGTATGAAATAAATACAGAGCTAGCCTGAGACTTGGGGGACGTACTGGAAGCCTCACGAAGAAGGATGTGCTGCCTCATGAATTCTCGCTGCTCTTAAAACTCTCATTGTCTTTGTCTATTATTCTCTGTGACTTTCCTAATACTTTTCCTTTGTCTTCTCACTCCACGCAGCCCCTGGAAGGAGACCACAGCACGTGCTGGTGTCCCTGATACTCTGGGTTCTCTCCTGTCTCACAGCCATGAAGTTCTTCCAGAAAGCGAGCTGGGATTGCTGTAGGGTATGCCCCACATTTGTTCTCAACCTTTCAGGGATCACTATTCTTCACGGCTGATGCCTAATATGTTGTCCACTATTTTATTTATTTTACATGCACAATATCTATCAAGTCATCATTTTATTTATTCTTCAAATCACAGAGCAAAATACAGTTTTCTGCTCTAGCAGACTCAAACAGGTGTGCTTTTGTGTCAGACAGTCTTGTCTAAAAGATAGAAATTACTTTAGTATTTGGCATAAGGAACATGTAATGTGTAGAATTATTAACTAATTAAAGATAATTAACTACCACAAATGCATAACACTAAAGAATAGAAAAGTAATATATGCATGGAACAATCTATAACCTCTAGGGACAAGGGAAAATGTCACAGAAGAGACAAATTTAAAAGATGGTATGAAATTCTGCTTTTATTGAAAAGTGTATGGATGCAGCCCACGAGATCTCAAAAACGTTTTTTACTTACATGCCATAGTTTGGAAAGAAAACTTCCCATTTAGATGCTGACAAAACTCTAGAAAATTACTCACTCAGATGATAATAAACCTCCTTAGAAAGGCATCTACTGGGTGTTAAATACTCTTTCATGGCATCTACCTGCTGGGCATTGATGAAACTCCCTGGGAATTCTCTAACAAGGGCACTGCTAAAATGTACATCAGTTTAGTGGCCACCAAATTTTCCACGTTCAATTTACATTGTATATTTGCTCACTGCATTGATTATGCCTAGTAGGGTCTAGGAGATGTCATATAGGTGTTGAACACGTACAAAAGGGGTTTGCCTTCCAAGGATGGAGAGAGTCCTCCACAGCCTTTTGTAGTTGGCACACTAGGTTGTGATTGGTAGGTTGGTAAAACAATGTTCACCCCGAATCTGGTGTGAGAAATCACTTAGGACAAATTAGGGAGGGTTTCACTGAGATGGGACTCCTGTGTTGTTCTCCTTCCCAGGAAAACTGCTCTTAACGAACCACCTGGTAAAATCACCACCAATCGGTGCTCTTTGGAGCTGCTTGGGAGTTTTTCCATCCTCACAGGCTCAAGGGCTGCTGGAATCTCTGCTGTGGGCAGTCCCTGAAAGCAAAGGATTGGGCTTCCAGATGCTCCAGGTCACCCCTGTATTCGTGTTCGAGATCTGAGGCGGAGGGCCCCATACTGCTTCTCCATCCCAGGATCCCTTTACCCACAGCAGAGAGCTCCAGCACTTCGATTTTCACATCACCTGTTCCCGCATAGGCAGCTTCGGACTCCTGTCCAGACCGCAGTGGGTCTGGGGAGCTTGCGTGAGTGCAGAGCTTGGGCAGTTTGTCCAGGCTTCCTGCCAGGGAAAGAGCAGAGGCTGCAGTGCTGACTCCCGTCCACAGATATTCCTTTCTTCTCGCTTCTTCCTCATTTGTAGCCAAGAGTGACCCCTGAGCCAAGACCCTCTGAAGGAGCTCTCCCCCTTCTCAGTGCACCCACAAACCTGACGTTTCCACGAAGAGCGGGATGCACGCCTTTCCCCCGAGGACCTGCAGCGGACCTAGGGGTGTGCAGTCCGGGAGTTGCCTGCCCACTGGCACTTCCTTCAGGTGCCCAGGGACTGGATCCCCTACAGAGCTCGATTGGGTTGCTTGGGACACAGAGGAAAGGTTTCGGAGATCCGGAGGCAAGGGGACCTATGTGGGCAGACTGACAGGAGAGCAGTGTGTGGCCGAATGACAGCGAACTGCTGGGGCACTCCGCACTGGGAAACTGCGCTTTTGGACTGGGGCAGAACCTCAGACATGGAAGGTCCCAACCCGCGAGGCCATTGCCCGTGATCTCAGGGAGTTCGGGGGCTTGTGTTCAACCACAGGCTGGAAGGAGAGGAGGGGCAGAGGAGGAGGGAGAATATGCAACTCACACCCATTCGGGAGTCTGTGAAACCCATCTGTCCCCTTCCCCACAAGCCTCTTTCTTGTGGCTTTCCCCATGACCTTTAACCCCTGCTATTCTGTCCTAGGCCTACCTCAGCAGAATCTGAAGGCAGGCTTGCCCCACCTATCCTGCCTAGCCTCGCTCCTCGGCCTCCTCTGCTGTGGTGAACTACGAATTCCCCGGGAGCTCCAGGACACTCCCCCCAACCTCTACCCAGTGCCTGAGCTGTCCGAGGACTTCTGTGACGCTAGAGTTGGTTGGGTCCCAAAGCACAACTCTACAGGTGACTCCTCCCTGCAAACATCAACTACTGACAAGGAGAAAACATGCACAGACTATTGCATGTCTACTGACTCAGTCAAGCAGGACATCGCTGGCTTCTTACTCATTATCACCACCTGCAGTGAGAAATTCGTCTGGGTGTCCCACTAGAATTTCCCTGCTGGAGCAGGGAAAAAGAGCAAAATGCAAGCAGCCTATGAGGGCCCAGGTTTTAAGGGGACAAATAAAAGCTGCAGGTAGCTTAACCCGTGGGGGACTCCCTCCATTGCTGCAGATTTCTGGCTGATCAGGAGGCTGCTCAGAGTCCATGCAGACTTTGCAGCAGAGAGCAGGCACAGCAGAGAGCTGCAGCTGCTGATCACTGGTTTCTTTAGCTGATGTGGTCCTGAATGCTCAGTGCACATTACTTCATCTGGGCTCAGCTTTCCAGTGGTAGCCTTCACATCACCCCTGTAGGGCTGGGGAAGGAGACAGAACAAATGCTCCCTCCTGCTATTCCTTGTGAATAGGAGTTAAGTCATCCCTCTGGGGGAGGGAGAAGGAGCTTCAGAGTGGGGGAGAATCAGATGCCATGGGCACCATCCAGGAGGCACTGGGTGACTGCCCCCAGCAAGACCTGGACAGGAAATGGGTGAGAGAACCTTGGCTGATGAGCACTCTGGGACCAGCCCTGTGGTCCCTCAGCAACTGAGAAAGGCTCATGCCCCATGACTGGGTGTCAGCAGTCTCCAGACTGGGGGAAAACCCTCTCCCCTGATTTGTGCTGATCTACCTCCTTAAATCCTAGATACATCTTTCACCCTTTTCCTGCCACCAATGCTGAGGCTATACCCTTGAGGATCCAGGGCTATGGCTGGCCTGTGACAACACCCCTGAGGTTCCAGAATCATGCCTAGACCTGAAGACCCAAGTCCCTCACTGCTTTGTAGGGTTACAGGATGAGCCCATGGCCAGTGCTTTACCAGGTTCTGGCCAGACTTCAGTACCCTAACTTCTGGATCTGTGACATGCAAATGACCACAGCCTGGGCACTCATAAACATGGCCTAGATTGACTCTCTCAGCTGTCAATGTCACCACCACTGGGTAACCCCAGGCAGAGCAATCTCCCACAACAACAAACTCTCTGAGATGGATTGAATCTTGCCCCCAACTCAAACTTCCTACAACAAATTGAGCAACAATCCACCATCCCAACCAAAGGTCAATCAGCACTGCCTCAAAGTGAGGCAAGGATAGTGGACTCCAAGCACAAGGAACCTGATGAAATAGTAAAATGGAATTCAGAATATGGATGCCAGAAGATGAATGGAATTAAAAAGAAAGTTGAAAACCAACAGAAAAAAAAATACTTCATTATTAAGACCACAAGGAGATACTTCCTCACCCCTCTCAGAATGGCCTTTTTAAAAAGATAAGAAACAATAGATGTTGATGTTAATGCAGAGTGAAAGGAACACTTTTTTTTGCAAATCAGTATAACCTCTATAGAGAACAATATGGTTATTCCCCAAAGAGCTAAAAGCAGACCTACAATTAGATTCCACAATCTCACCACTTGGTATTTACCCAAAAGAAAAGAAATCATTTTATCAGAAAGATATCTGCACTTGAATGTTTATAGCAGCATAATTTTTAACTTCAAAGATGTAGAATCGATACAAGTTCCCACTAGTTCATTAGTGGATTAAAAAAAATACGGTAACCTAGTACAAGGTGGGAGGTGGGGGAAGGAGAGAGAGAAAAAGAGGGAAGAAGGTGGGGGGGTCATAGTGTGTGACACACCTTTTGAGGGAAGAAAACGATTATACGAGGAAACAATCACCTAACAAATGCAATCAGTGTAACCAGGTTCTTTGTACCCTCAATGAATCCTCAACAATAATATATATTGTATACTATTCAGCCATAAGAAAGAATGAATTAATTCCTTTTGCAACAATTTGGATGGAACTGGAGACATTATCCTAAATGAAGTATTTCAATAATGGAAAAATAAACACCACATTACTCTCTATTAAATTGAAATTTACCAATGGGCACACATAAGCCCAGAAAGAATGAAAACTTTTGGAAGTCAATTGGGGAAAGAGGGTGAGGGAAGGCATATAAATCTATCTGATAGTCACAGCGGACATTCAAGCACACTTATGGCTATGACTCAAACATTACAAGTGATCTATGTAACTCAAAGCATTTGTACCTCCTTAACATTTTGAAATAAAAAATTTAAAAAAAATAGAATCCAGCTAAAATAAACTTACTTTAACCCATGAAATCAAAAACCTTGGTAAGCTTGAAAGCTGTATGATGAAATAATATGAATGGCATGCAGAAAAATAGTAACTATAAAACTTCTGGAGTAACTATATAAATATTCATAATTTTAAGGAAAAAATTGTGCTTAAGTTTAAAAAGCTTACTACATTATATGCAATTGCCATTTGCCAGATTCTAAATTTGTCTGAAACAAATACAAAGTCTGAAAATGTATCAAATCAAAACTCACAGTTTTGGAAAGGAAACTAAACTAACAATGGGTGACTTTAATTTTCCTGACTCAGTAATTAAAATATACACCAAACACACACACACACACACACACACACACACACACAATCACGGCTATTACAATAACAATAGAATAACATAGAAAATCTACAATTGTGCAGGTCATTCTTGCTAGTAATCAAATCTTTATACGTCCCTTTCCTGCTTCCTTTATATTACCAGCACAATCTAATTTGTCCAAAAACTACTTTAAGTGCAGTCTATGTAAAGTAGACCGCACTCAGTGCTTTCTCCAACTTGTGTGTGTGTGTGCACATATAAGTTACAAGTGCAATTATGTTAGCTGTATAGATGACCTAGTGGTCAACTCAGGGCCTTGAGTTGACCCAAATAGCATACAACGTACCTATTAAGTAATTTTCATCATCCATCCTTCTTTTACTTTCTTATTCTGTCAAGTCTCCATTGCTATCACTGCATTCTCTACAACAATGTACAGGTAATTTTAGCTTATCTATGAGTTAGAACATGCAGTGCTTGTCTTTCTGCATCTGATTTGTTTTACTAAAAACAATGTTGCTGCAAAATGCATGATTTCATTCTCTGTGGCTGAATAGTACATATTCTTTGTCCAATTCATTGTTGATGGACACTTACATTGATTCCTCATCTTGGCTAATGTGGCTAGTGCTGCAATAAATACATGAGGGCAGGTATCAGTTTGATATATTGGCTTATTTTTCTTTTCTAGATACCTAGAATCCAATAGGATTGCTATATCAAACAGGAGTTTTATTTATAGTACTCTTGTTACTGGAACTTTGTCTTTTCTCCTGGCTGGCTCACCAAATCTGATGCCAGAATTTCAGGTTCTTGGTCTCGGATTTGAAGAATAAATCCGCGGACCACAGATCAGAGGTAAGACAGAATTTATTTACAGAAAAGAATACAAAAAACACTAAAGCTCCTGGTAGAGAGAGAGAACTCAAGTGGGGAGAGAAAAGCTCTCTCTGTTTCACTCCTGGTCTTTCCCTGTCTCCCCGTTTAGGCTCTTAGTCTCAGGGTATATATAGGCGCATGGGTTCCTTGGCCAGGAAATGAGTGAACACAGTCCCTTCCTCTGGGGAAAGGTGAATGAAAGTATTAATGAATAGACACAGTCCATTCATGGAATTGAGGCCTAGGAAATTCACATGAAATTGACCTAGGCATCAGAAATGGGGGTTCCCTATGTAGTCCTAAGTGTAAAGTGAAGGAGACACCAAGGCCCCCGTGTGTCCTCGGCAGTTGTCCAGGCTATTGGAGTCTCCAGAGGGGGTCGGAGGCTCCCTCCTTGCCTATCATCCAGCCTGCTGGTTCCTCAGCCAGCTGCCGCACCAACACAGCCAAGGTGGAGGGGAGGGTCAGCTTCCCCTAAGCTGGCTGGGGCGCCAAATGTCCTGTATCACTCTGAGAATGTGCCATACTATTTTCCTATAGGATGTACTAATTTACATTTTCACTTTATATAAAAATTCCCATTTCTCTACATCCTTGGCAACATCTGTTGTTTTCTGTCTTTTTCATATTAGTCATTCCAGCTGGGGTAATATGGTCTTACAATGTGGTTTCAGTGTGCATGCCCTCACTGATTAGCTGATGCTGAGACTTTTTCATATCCCTACCTGTTGGTCATTTGCATACCTTCTTTAGAAAATTACTGCTCATGTCCTAATTTGTAGGGAGACAATTATTTTTGCTTTTGCTTTTCTCTTGAATTCCTTGTATATTCTATCAGAAGCATAGTTTTCAATTATTTTTTCTCACATTCTGTAAGCTTTTTGTTTACTCTATTATTATTTATTTTGCTGTGAAGAAGTTATTAAGCTTAGTTAAGTCGTATTTGTCCATATTTATTTTTGTTTTCTGTGCTTTTCAGGTCTTAGGCATAAATTCTTTGCCTAGACATATGGTCAGAAGTTTTCCTTAGTTTTTTTCTCTAGTATTTGGTAGTTTGCATCTTACATTTAAGTCTTAAATCCACCTTCGTGTTGAGTTTTGTATGTGGTGAGGGATAAGGGTCAAGTTTCACTCTTATGCATATGGCAATAAATTGTTTTCAGGGCCATTTATCGAAAAAGTTGTTCTTTATCTAATGAACGTTCTTGTCAGCTTTGCCAAAAATTATTTACTGTAAATATATAGCTTTATTTATGAGTTCTCGATTGTTTTGTGTTCCACTGGTCTCTTACCAATACAGTAAGTTTTGCTTACTATTGTTTTATAATATAATTTGAAGTCATGCATTTTCACTATATTTTCTAGTTTGTGTGCATAAATGTTTTTTGTAGTAATCTTGCATGATATTTTGAGTTTCTTTAGTATTGATATGATGCCTACATTTTCACTTCCTATAGAGGCTGTCTGCTTCTTTTCTTCTAGTAAATCTAAATCTAGGTAGTCTGCAGTTACATTTGTCTCTAAGAATTAACTTTACATATCATTGATCCTTTGATTTTTTTCTTGCTTTATATTTCATTTAATTTTTCTCTCATCTGTGTTATTTCTTGTCTTTGTCTAACTTTGAGTTTGGTTTTGTTCATTTTTCATTTCGTGAGATGTGACATCAGTTGTTAGTTTGTGATCTGTCTGATGTAGGCATTTAGCCCTATTAACTTAGCTCTTAGCACAGCTTTTATTGTGTCACAGAGACAATGCATGCTTGTGTCACTTTTCTTGTCCAATTCAAAATAGGTTTTTAATTCCCATCCTGATAACCTCATTGATCCAAATATCATTCAGCAGCAGATTTTTTAATTTTCATGTGTTTGTGAAGTTTTGAGAGCTTCTCTCAGAGTCAACTTCCAATTTTATTTTACTGTGTTCTGAAATAATCCAAGGCATGATTTTGATTTTTTTAATTTGCATATTTTGGAATATGTCTTGTGTGCTGATGAAAAGAATATATTTCCTACAGTATGGGGGTAGATTGTTTTGCAAACGCCTAGTATGTCTATTTCCTATAGTCTCATTTAATCCAGCGATTCATTATTGATTTTTTTGTTTCAATAGTCTGCCTACTTCTGTTGATGGAGTGTTAAGTACCTGGCTGTTACGATATGCTGTTTATTTTTGTCTTTAGACCTAGTAGAGTTTATTTTATATATCCAGTTGCTCCCATGTTAGGGTCACATATTTAGAGTTTTTATATATTCTTATTGAATCGATACCTTTATCATCATATCATGAACACTTTTGTCTTTTTCTTTTTTTTATCATTTTTAATTTAAAGTCGATTTTATCTGATATAAGAACTGATAATCTAGGCTTCCCTGCAGTGGCTCACACCTATAATCCCAGCACACTGGGAGGCTAAGACAGAAGGAGCACTTGAGCTTGTGAGTTCAAGCAAGAGCAAGACCCTCTTTCTACAAAAAATGGAAAAATTAGTTGGGTGTGGTGGTATGCACCTATAGTCCCAGCAACTTGGAAGGTTGAAAGGCAGCATAGTGACTTGAACCTAGGAGTTTGAGGTTACTGTGACTGTTTGTAGGCTGACACCAGTGTACTCTAACCTTGAGCAACAGGATAAGAGTTTGTCTCAATAAAATAAAATAAAGTAAAATAAGATAAAATCAAATCAAATCAAATAAAGAAGAAATAATCCTTCTCACTTTGGATTTCCATTAGCATAGAATTTTTTTAGTCCCTTTACTTTGAGTCAATGGGAATTTTTGAAAGTTAAATATGTTTCCTGGAAACAATATATATTTAGGTTATGATTTTTAGATGCATTTTGGTAATCTATATCTTATAAGTGGTGGATTACGATTTTTACATTCGATGTTAATATAGATATATGAAGCATTCTTCTATACTTTTATTTTTGTTTTCTAATTGCTTTTATTCCCCCCTTGTCTTACTTTTTTATAAATGATATGAGGTTAATTTCCAGGTGTTTTCACACTGTTGGGTACTGATTATAATTTCCACCTATCGAGCAACTCTAAAACACTTATTATAGGTATACCTGATAGTGACATATTCATTTAGTGTTTGCTTGTCTGGGAAAGAATTTATTTCTTCTTCGTTAATAAAATTTACTTTTGCATGATGCAAAAATTCTTGGTTGACATTTTTGTTTAAGAAGACTAAAAATGTAACCCCAATCCCTTTTGGCTTGTAAGTTTTCTGATGAAAAGTCTGCCATTAGGTTCATGGACTTTTCTTTATAAGTTTCCTGACGCTTTCATCTCACAGCTTGTAGGATAGTCTGCTGCACGTTGAGACTGATGACTATGTAGCCTGGTGACGATTTATTTACCAGGAATCTTCCAGGTGTTCAGCAACCTTCTCGTATCTGGATGTCTAAATCCCTAGCAAGATCAGGGACCTTTTTCTACATTATCACCACAGATAGATTTTTAATATTTTTTGCTTTTTTTCTTGTCTCCTTTAACTTTAGATAATTCCATATTTCTGAGATAAATTGTTCATTCTTTCTATTTCTGTTTTCTTCATTTTTTACTGAGTTAATTTGAAAGCCTTTTCTTCAAATTCTCAATTAATTTTTCTGCTACCTGCTCTGTTGATTCTGTTCTGTTAAAACATTCCACTGTGTTTTGAAATGTCTCTGATCACCCTATCATTTTCAGAAGTTCTATTATATTTTCTCTTAGATTATCTATCACTTCAGTGAATTTTTCATTTATGTCCAGCATTAATATTTTGGGTTTCTTTGTGTTGATTTTCAACTTTTCCCTTGATCTCCTTGATCTTACTTGCTCTGAACTCCATACCTGATATTTTATGTATTTCCTTTTGGTTGAAGTCCATTTCTGGACAGCTGGAGTGGTACTCTGGGGATGTTAAAACGGCTTGCATTTTTATGCTGCCAGACTTTTTATGCAGGTTCCGTGCCGTGTGGAATCTCATCCCTAATGGCGAAAAGGTACCTCTGTGGTATACTTGTTTTCTTCTTTTGGAAAACTCTGCTGCTCACTAAAGAGAAGGAATGGTGTAGTACCCTTCAGTTTAGTTTGGTTGGTAGCTACTGTGGTATTACTTGCATTTGGGACACTTGGAACTCAGCCCATTGGAAGGGTGGGTATTCAGGAACCATTATGAGTTACTAGGCACTGGGTTATATAAGCCCACTTCCCCAACCCCTGGGTAACATGATTGGGGTCTGCTCCACACGATAGATTGAGCCTGTAACACTGCTGCTCTCCTGCGACATGCAGTGCCCCTGTGGTTATCACTGTTCAAGCAAGGGATGGGAATGTTCATGTCTATGGCTAGGCTTGTCTGCAGGCCACTGCTGGCAGATTTAGTGGGGGGAGGGCAAGTCCCTTTATGCAGTGGCCACAGAGGCAGTTAACCCTGAGGGTTTGCTCCTGTCTGGGTCCCTTTTCAGCAGATGTGGCAGTGGTAGCTGGGTGACGCTAGGTAGGCAGTTTCAGCAGGCACATTGCTTTGAGCATTTGATCTTAAGGGAGTTTCCCTATGGCAGCAGGAGGCAGTGGCAGCTTGGTGGGGCTACCTCTATGGTGGGCAGTAGTAGGCAGCAGAAGTTGTGCTGGTGGCTGAATGGGGCTACTCTGGTGGAGGTAACAGGTGTGAGTGGCCACAGGCACTTGCTCTTCCTGGGTGGGTCTCCTAGTAGAGGGGGCAGTGACATCAGTGACTTGGCAGAGTTGCTCAGCCAGTGGCAGCAGGTGCGGCTATGGACACTGGCTCCACCTTAGCCCCCTGCAACAATGGTGGGGATAGCAGAAAACACCTTTCCTGCAGCAGCAGAGTGCCTAGCCTCCCTGCTCCCTTCCTGGCCAGGCAGTGGTCACGAGGAGGTGGCAGCAACAGAGCTGGGCCTTTGGATTGGTGTAGAGCTCCAGGGCTGGGCTCTTCACATGTCGCCAGGAGCAGTGACAGAGGAGCCAGTGTGATGCTGCTGCCCCTACTCCTTAAAGCAGAACCTCCATACTGTCTTGAGGCAGCTCCTTGACTAAACCTGGGACCTTTAGGGGTAGTGGGGTCCTCCCCCAGGTCAGAGTGCGAGTGTGCACCACTGGGGTCTCTCGTTTGGCACCCTCCTCATGTACAGGCATCTCCCCTGGGTCCTGTAATCTGGCCAAGCAGGCTGCTGCAATTCCTTATTTTGGGGTATGGTGTTTACTGCGGTTTCTCTGTAGATTGACAATGCTTTCTCCGCGACAGTCTCTCCAGGGGTGAATATCTACTCACCCCCTTTTGTCCTCTCCATGAGAGCAGTGTGTACTGGCTGCTCTGATCTGCTATCTTTCCCTTCTTGTTTGTCAATTTCTTAGAGGTATTTTGGTTCATTTGTTTGTTTTTGGTGAACTCTTGTTTTTCTAGATGTAAGATCATACTGGCAGGAAATAGGCACAATGTGACTTTCTTTTCCAATTTGAATAACTTTTATTTATGTCTTTGGCCTTATTGCTCTGGATAAGATGTTCAGTACTTTGTTGGCTAGGACGGTGAAAGTGGGCACCCTCATGTAATTCAAGTTCTTAGAGGAAGTGATTTCAACTTCTCCACACTCAATATGATGTTGGCTGTTGGTTTGTTGTACACAGCCTTCATTATTTTCAGTTAGGATTCCTGGTATCAGTCATGATGAGATGCTGATTTTTATCAAATGCTTGTTCTGGGTTTATTGCTTTCTCCAAATCTTTACATATCTATAAGGTTAGGAACTTTTGCTAGAAAGAAAATGAATTATCTCACTAAGCACACTTTTATTCTATTGACTTTTCTTTTTGTTAATTTTAAGTCATTCTCAATGAAAAAGACAACGATTGATTCACATTTTGGCACAGATTTCTTATTACAGAACACCTAGCCCCTCCAAATGATAAAAAGTGAATAAGTGTGCTTCAATAAAAATATATAAGACATTGTAAAAATGTATGGTATTTTGAAGAACATTTGGGTCACTTAAAAAAAATGAATGTGGTCTCACCCCCCAACTTTTTAAAACACATATACTGTTTTATATGCTAAATGTTTATCATAAAGCAAATAAATTGGAATCAATTATAAAATAATTTTAAAAATCTACAAACATAAAATATATTTAAAATACTTTTCAACCTAGTTACAAATACTATTGTATAGAATAGAAATGTGTTGGAATGATAGAATACATGGTATATCTATTTCTGTCTGTGTGTGTACAGGAATTTCTGCATACATGTTTACATACTTATGTTAGAACAGTACTGAACATCAGCAAGTATATGTGAAGTGACATAAATAAAATTAGTTCTAACTAAATAAACCCAGCCTTCAACAGAAAGTTAGGGAAAAACAGTATAGTATAAAACCCAAACAATACAATATTAAAAATCATGCCTAAATGATTTTATGAGAAAAGAGGAAGCCTGTTTAAAATGTAGTTCCTAAAAAATTTATTAAGTAGAAAAATCTTTGTTGAGATTTATAAGAAAAAAAGAACTTAATGAGCAATAATAGGAACTGTGAAAGAAAATAGTAATGAAAACTACAGAAGTTAAATAGTAATAAGATAATATTTGTTAAACTTTTATTGTAATAAGCTTGACATTTTAGAGTAAGTTATATCCATATATTATATGTGTATTTAACTTGTCTTGTCATATATTATATAATATACATAATAGTAGGTAATATATTTTGCCTACTTATACTCTAAGAGAAAGAGCAAGATACTATTAATATTTCTTTTAATATAAATTAAAGTATTTGTAGTAAGAAAAGCTGAGATGCTTATACAATTATTTTAAATAAATCAAGATACCAGTATTCTACAAATTCTTGCAGAGGCTAGCAGATTAGCAAGAGGGAAGACTCCAGATATATTTTATGTTAATTTAACATTGATAATCAAACCAGCCAAGGACAAGTCAAGAATAGAAAATTACAGGCTAATTTCATTCACAAATGCAGATGATTGAAACTTAAACAAAATACTGGAAAACTGAATACAGAAATGTATAAAAACGTAACATCATTATCTGATCGTGTTTATATAAGAAAAGTAAAGTTGGTTTATGAAATATTTGAATATTATCACCATAATTAAATAATAAATGTTTAAGGTGATGGATATAACAGATACCCCACCTGGATAAGTACGTATGTATTGAAAAATCACGTTGTACTCTATAAATATGTTTAATTATTATATCACAATTATTTGAAAAAGTAAATAAACATTTAAAAAAAGGAAGAGGCATGGGATCTACGATGTTCTACTCTTTCCCCCAAAGCAAGTTAATAAATATGTGGAAATACACCATTTTAATTTTGCTGAAGGAAAAACCCAGTTCCATACTGTAGCCCCAAACTTCATGGGAGTATCACTCTCAGGCAAATAAGTCAGATTCTTTCTTACTGAATTCATTACTCAACATCTTAACGAGATTCATCAGCTTAAATACACCCAAACTATACTTAATAATCAATCACCAAAATGATACCCTGAATACTCATCCTGACTAATGTGTTGAATCATTGGACCAGCTTTCATATTGTACCAGTATCTAGTTAAATTTTTATGTCAAATCAATTCAATCAATTTTATTATCATTGCTTGATGCAGTAATTACCATGACATTATATATTGAACCAGTTATATATTTCTCCTGTACTATAATTTATAATAAATATATTTAAATTATAATGTTAATAATAGTGCCCAGATAACACTTATAATCATATTACAAATAGTCAATGAAACACATACAATTTCCATCACAATCGTGCTGAATCTTTATCTCCTATTATATTAATTTCTCTTGGCTTTGACCCAGATCTCTCTTTCCACACACTCACTATCAATGCCACTATGTCCCTCAAGATCAATACTTTAATTAGTACATCTGTCTATCGTATCACTCATCATCCTTCTGTAACTTATACATTTTATTCCATGGCCTCAAAGAGAGTTTTTTAATGATACCTCTTAATTTTATTGTATTCAAAGAGGTAGGTAATAGAATTGGTCTATATGTATTTTAATTTTCTACTACTTTTTATCTAACTATCCAGTGCAACTGTCTTGAGGAAAAGAAACAAAACCTTCACCACATTGATGCTAACATTTTCAAATATACAATCACTTTTTTTGTTTCTAGTATCTACTTACTATTTAAAGGTTTTTGTGTCTGACTGACTTTACTTGTTGCCTGGCCATTTTCTGCCAGCATCTTTGAGAAGTTCAACATGAAAGGAAAAAAAAAAATGTTGAGTTATTCTCTTAAATGATCTTTCTGCTACTCGCCTCTGCCACCACCTCCCAACCTCACACTTTAAATCTTTTCAAATCAGGATATTGGTAAACTTTCTACTGAAAACTGATGGCTTGGTCTTTAACAGTTATTAGATACCCGATTATAGTAATTCTTCAAGGGTAAGAGGTGTTAAGGGGTTATTAGTCTCCTTACTTCCAAATAGTATTTATAATAAAAGCAAGTCACATTTCTATTGTACTGGGAAACATTATTATATTTAGGAAAAAAAAAATCTGAGATTTCAATGAATTCTAACTGCCATGTTCTCTCCAAATCTGGAAGAGTTCATTTGCGTCACATTCAACAATATTCTAGTAGCAAAATTTCACAAACCTAATCAGTGTTAGGCAGCACAGAATCCAGGGACAGCACAGGGATTGATTAAAAGCCTAAGGACCTATTTACACAGATTCTTTAGCTTTTATACTTTGTATATCATAGAAGTGACTTTAAAATATTTATAATAATCCACACATAAATTATTACTCATGTATACATCTCAAGGATGAATTTTTTATTTTAGGTTTGAAATACTAAATAACCCTACAGAAAGGGTATATATCAGGTATGTCTAGTCAAATATTACATAAGCTAGGAAGTATGAATCTTTGGGACTAAGACTGTAAAAGATAGACTAATGTTAGAAAAATGAAATTGCACAGGTATTTTTTTTGCAGTTTTTGGCTGGTGCTGAGTTTGAACCCGCCACCTCCGTCATATGGGGCCGGCGCCCTACTCCTTTGAGCCACAAGCACCACCCTGCACAGTTATTTTTTATAACAGTTACTTTTTGTTGTGGCACAGGCTTTGAGTGGTCTGCCCTAATCTTATTATTGTCTCATAAGTAACATTGCTACATAATTCATAATTTTAACATGAGCACTTTCAAAACATGAAAGGAAATACTAACTGAATGCTTTCTGGGGACATCATGCTTACTTCTACCCCAAGGAACTTATATAGTTATCCTATTACTTAGAGTGGATCATTTTACAGAACATGGAGTTTTGCAGAACATATTCTGTTTTGGGGGAAAAAAATGTGCTCTAACTATCATCAATATGCTTTCGTTCTGAGGCAAAGTCTGTCCATTGACCATAAAAGTCCCTTTTCTTCTCCCTGGGAACAGTTGTAAACTAAATTTCCTAAAGTTATTTACAGTTTTGTGGTAACTATAAACTTATTTATGTTTATGTTTACCACAATAACTACAAAAATAACATGTGTTTCTTCTAAGTCTGTCTTTTTCCCTCTTCTTACCTCTTCTGGTGATAGAATAATGATCCAGTGGTCCTAAATGGCCTTGTATTGAAGATGGCAGAGTACTCTCCAGCTGGGATCCCTTAATGATTCCAGAATGTGTGCATATACCTCCACCCCCCTGCAAATCACCCTGCCTGTAATACTCTTGAGTTACTATATGTTTGAACCTATATTTAACTATATTGAGTTACTATATGTTTGAATCTAATAATCATCGTAGTCCAATATTCCCTAACTAATTAACATACCTTTTTCAATCTCTGACACTTGCCTATTTTTAACTTTTCACATGCCAAGCTATTGGGGACACTTAGTTATATCTCTTTATATGTATTTATTATTATCACTTTCATATTCTCTATATATGAAAAAATACTCTAATAATTTGCTACAACTTCTTTCATTACCAGAAACTGAGTAATCAGTATGTGTGGATTATTAGCCTCCGCACTATGAGACAGCAGGTTATATAATGAAAGCAAGTCATTTGAATTTTGTGCAGCACTGGCCTCAATGTGCAGCAAAGTGTGAGAATTACTAAATCCCACAAACCTTGATAATTGTACACTGCAAGTGCAAAACAGGGGTATAGTGAGTAAGTGATGTTAATAAAGTTGGGGATAATTTAGATAGAGTAATTAGAGTAAGTCTCTTTGATGGGCTGATATTTGAGGAGATAATTGAATGATATGAAATAATAAGCTATCAGATCTAAAACACAAAGAGTTTTACATGCCTTTGTTAATACCACCAAACTCAATTCCTTGCAGGAAGCCAAGATCACTCAGGGAACAGATCCAACCTTCAAGATTTAGAGTTGTGGTAGTAGCAAAACTCTATCAGCTATATTGTCTGAGAGGGGAAGAAAGCAGTTTTTTATTGGTATTTCATTTAAGCACTGTTATATACAAGTGTTTCTATTACTTCTTATCATCTGCAGTAATACATCTTTTTAAGTATAATTGAATAAAGTGCCACTATCCATATATTCCCTGCCTAGTTAATGACTCTAATACTAATTGAAAAGCTTCTGCAGTGTCATAATTCTATCAATAAATCTATGTATTTATAACGATACTATCAGCAATCTCATTGTTTTGACCTGGTGCCATTTTCGCAACAGGCAATAAAAAAGGGAGGAATAATAACTTCCAGAACAAACCTTCCTGCTTTTTATGCACATACATATTTAGGTCTAGGAAAATAGTAGCTTTTAAAACCTTTTCCTTCAACTTTTGGAGAACTGAATTTTATTCTTAATTCATATAATATTTCTTGAAAACCACATTGTAAGAGTATGTGTAAATAGTCAATGCAAACATTTCGTTTTCCTTTTGTTCACTGACCTTCTGTTATACAATATGACTTTAATTACATTTGGAAGATGTTTTTAAAAGTTGCTGGCCTGTTCACCCCTTCTAGCTATACTAATATGATTATAATAGTTTGTAACCTGCTTTACACATTTTACTGCAAATATAGGTAGGGCAGAGAAAGTTCACATGTGAAAACTTGGTAGTTTTATTCTGACATGTAACACGTTTTACTGTTATACAGCACACATAAGCTTTCTTGCCCAGCAACCTAAGTATTGCATAGAATTCTTTTTGAAGCTGGCTCTTCTCTAGAAGGAAAATACAAAATAGAAGTATTAAGACACATCTAGTTTACAGAATATGTCTCTGAAGTCAAGGAATGTGCTATATGATGTTAAGAGGTGATCAATATTGATGTGCTCACTGTTCTCATGGAAATTTGCCAAGAAATGAATGGAAAGCCAGCAGGCAATGGATAATTAATTATACAATGCTCTTTAAGGAACTACTACATTTAACCTTAGTAACTGTTTTGTAAGGTTAAAATAAAACAGAAGAAAACAGGGATTTGTGAGAGAAAATGATAAGGAGTCTTAATATCACCTACAATATTTTCCTGGAGAAGTAAATGTATGTTGCGAACTGGTAGATAGATGTGTGTCAGTAGGGATGTGTGGTGGGCAGGGAGAGAGAGTTAGCATCTCAAGTAAAGGCAGAGCATGATCATTGATAACAAATCAAGAGCACGTTTGATGACTGAAAATGAGGAAAAGGCTGATAGGCCTGGGGTTTAATGAATGAAAGTGGGATTGGCCAAAAATTTGGCTGAAGCCTGAGTTGGAGTCAAAGAACATATCCTACAGAGATTCTGCGAAAGTAAGTGATGGAGATAGTACTCTGTGTGGAATGGGAAGGTGCTTACAGGGCTTAAAGATGATGTGATATGAATCAGACCCACTACTTAGGGAGATGGTCTCCACTGCTAACAACAAGAGTTTAGAGTAAGGCAACAAGGTTGTTGGAATGGGGGCCATTAGAAAGCCATAGTAATTAGTCAGGCAAAAATGGTGACATAGTTTGGATGCCTTTAGTCCAAATGGTAGTGGATTAGAGATACAGTTTTTAGTTAAAATCAGCAAGATTCTGAGTACGAAGGAGGAGATGATGTTAATCATTAAGATTCTGGCAAATTGGGGTGGCCGTCTGTGGCTCAGTGGATAGGGCACTGGCCACATACACTGAGGCTGGTGGGTTCGAACACAGCCCAGGCCAGCTAAAACTACAATGACAACTGCAACAATAACAAAAAATAGCCAGGCGTTGTAGTGGGAGCCTGTAGTCCCAGCTACTTGGGAGGCTGAGGCAAGAGAATCCCTTAAGCCCAAAAGTTTGAGGTTGCTGTGAGCTGTGACAGCACAGCACTCTACCGAGGGTGACATAGTAAGACTCTGTCTCAAAAAAACTAAAACAACAACAAAAAAAGATTCTGGCAAATTTATGGAAGGAAATAGGGTAAGGTTGTTACTCCTCTCCCTAAAATTCTCTCATTGGTTTCCACAGCTACAACAATAGAGAAAGGCTAGTGGTTAGGGAGCAGCTGCTCCAATTTTCAAACTGCAGCTCCATTACTTAGAAGATATGTGAGCTGAAACACCATAACCTGCTCGGTTTCTAACCTACACACAGTGATAATAACTGTATGTCCCTCAGAATGTCCGTACACATACGGATTCACACACAGTGTGAAAACAAATATTCACACCACAACTGACTCTTAACAAGGACACAAAAATGTTTCGTTATTAAACAGAACTTTGTTGATGTGACCCTGATCTTCAGTAATGTTTTGCTGACCCCTGCTCATCTCTCCACGCTTGCCTACCAGCACTCTCCCTTACACCTGACACTCCAGGGATTCAAGCCACCTTGCATTTCCTCTGCCACAGCATATGCGGTTCTGCCTCACTGCCTGCTGTTCAGGATACCAGGAATTAATTCTCTTCAGCTCTTGCCCTTCACCTAGTTAATATTTACTCATCCTTCAAGTCTCAGCTCATTCCTCATACGAAATATCTTCTACCAAATTGCAAATTTATGAAGGCACAGAGCACAATGCTTAACAAACTGTCTTCACAGCACCTAGTTTAATATTAGCAATATGACAAAAGCTAAGCAAGTATTTATAGGACAAACACGTTTCTAATGATGAAATAAATAATTTGAAAAGCAACATGCTTGCAGATGAAGGCTATAAGTTTAGTTTTGGATGTACCAAGTTGGAGAGATCAGTAGACTATTTAAATGGAGACTTTATTTTTCCATTCAATGATTTACTGACAGGGTAAAAGAAGTACGAAGACAGCAAAAGATCCTAGGCATTCTGTGAGCCCTGAGCACAAATACCCTGCTACACGGTCAAGTTTTTTATTATCATATTTAATGTCATAGGTAGTAAGACAGAAATTTTCAAAAAGCAATCATAAGAGAGAGAAAAATGTCACAGGTGACCTCAATCAACTGGGTTAACTGTCTCTACCAAAAGATGGAAATCTGTGTTTATAGGGATGTTAAGGACAATCTAGGTAAGCAGACACAATTTTAATTCAGAATAGTTTAGAATTAATTAAAAATGTAGGCTGAGAATTTCAAATTTATAAAATTAACATTTTGCATTAGAAATGTTCTGTGTTTATTTGCTGTTTGATGCACTTGAAATATTTAATAGAATGTGGTATAGTAGGTGCTTCTGTTTGAAAATGATATTATGCAGTCTTGAGAAAGCTAAAGCTTTCCAAGATTCAATGTTGAAATGAATGAAAATAACGAGAACTAATGTGTCAAGTTAATGGGAAAATAGAGACATCATGCAAAATGGTGAAAATTTTTAATCAGAACACTTAAAAAAATCACGGTCTAAAACAAAATTTGCCTTAAATCTCCACTGGTATATCCAACTAGGACCATATAATCTCAAGGTGACCTATTAGGAGCACATAGCCCTATACCTTTTGGGGTGGAAATCATGCTTTTGGGGTGGCATCAACCTTTTGATGCCAGTACAGTAACAAAGTAGATGAATAAATTTGTCTACTTTTGCTGAAGTTTATAGTTGCATTATACTGATACATTTCTATTTACTAATCACTTAGAAACTGAATTTCATTATAGGGACATGTATTATAGATGAAGAGATTGCACTGGAGGTGGGACCATTGATATGGCATGGTCTCATAATTAAGATTTCAATTTCCTTATTAAATAAATAACATTAGAGGCAGATGATATAAACATATGTGGCTTTTGAAAAGAATATTGTATACTACGTATCTACATGTGTGAATATAGCAAGACATCTAAGCTAAAACAAAGGGGAAATGCCAGCCTTTCCTTACAGTGAATATACAATAGATTAAGACCAAGAAGCTTCTTACAATGGGTATCAGGGTAAATGTTCAAAAGATGAAAAATGGTGTGTATGATTTGGAGAATTCTGGAATTGTTATATTAGTGTACAATTTCTTTGTCTCTTTTAATTATACTTGGTGTGAGTGTTCTTACAATATGGGGAAAGGAATTCACCAGAACACTTCAAGAAGTCTTTAAATATAGACTTCTCAAGTTTCCTAACAAATGCATTTTTCCTCCCTCATCCCACAGTTTCTTTCATTTATATTTCATCCTCATCAAGTATATTTTCATCACCCATTTTCAGCAGCTTACCTTTTCTTCCATTAGAAGTGATTGATTGACTCTCAATCTTTGCATTGGCTATAGAACTGATTTTTGGAACACAAAAGACAATTTCAATCTTAAATAAAAACTCATTATTTCTTCTTCCTTTTTATCAGAATAGATTTCATTCTACTCTTTTTTAAAGTTATTTTTTATTTTTTATTGTTTGGAATTCATTGAGGGTACAAAGAATTAGGTTACACTGATTGTAGTTGTTAGATAAAGTTCCTCTTATAATTGTGTCTTGCCCCCAAGAGGTGTCTCATACACCATAACCCCATCCTCCCATCCCCCCCGCTCTCCATTCCTTGTCCCTCTACTTCCCCCCCATATTAGTTCATCTACTGCCTTCATATTAGAATTGAGTACATTGGATTCTTGCTTCTTCATTCTTGTGATCCTTTACTAAAAAGACTGTGTTCCACCTCTATTCCTGTTAATACAAAAGACGTAAAATCTCCATCTTTTTTAATAGCTGGACAGTATTCCACAGTATACATATACCTCAGCACTCTACTTCTTAATACATGTTTGTTCATTTTTTCTTGTTATAGCTTTTAAAATTAAATTCAGTAACTTTCCTATAATTTGATGGTCCATCGTGGTATCATTACATTACATAAAAGCATTAGTTGTACACAAATTAGCTATACCCATGAGATTTCTTTTTGACTAGCATGAGAGTAAAGGAGTGGACAGAAATTTGAGAGAGGAGGCAGCTATGGTGCCTTCCTCATCTCTTATGACTACTGTGTCAATGCACTGGAAAATTTTGAAAAAAAATATTGCATTTATTTTGCCTTGGGGAAAGACATTCAATTACTCATTTAATAATTCAGTCAGTGTTTTTTAAAATTTAGCACCTATATATGAAAAGCTAAATGCTATTCAGTAGTGAACAAAGCTTTCAACCTATCCTCAGGAACCTGACAATATAATTGGAGGAATATTTTTTAACTATTTCTATTTCAGAATATTATAGGGGTACAAACATTTTGGTTATGTAATTTGCTTTTGTACACTTTAGGTCAAAGTTATAAGTATACTCTTCACCAAGAATATATGCACTGTACTCATTAGGTGTGAATTAATCCAATCTTTCCTCCCCACTCCCACCTACTTGATTATTTTACATTTAAAGATTATGTGTTGAGCCACTGTGTGTACATAAAAAGAGACTGTTCATGAAAATGCTTTAATTTATTATCATGCTTGTGGGGTCTTAGGCATATATTCTTTGGCTAAGACAATTTTTTTACATTTTCTTCTAGAATTTTTACGAATTCAAGTGGAGTCATTCACTGCCTGTGGAGGGCTGGCGAGGGGGCAGAATGGAAAGGTCTCAAACTCAGTTATTTGCAGTGCAATAACTGATGAGGCTTGCAGACTCAAGTAATGCACATGCTAAGAAAGTAGCAGAGAAATGCTGCCTGGAGCGAAAACCTCAGGGGTCTTTTACTCAGCATGAAAAATGTATACATGTGGCACAGAATGGAACAAAAAGTTAATTATAAACAGAGAGAAACTGACCTCATTACTCAACATGAGGATACGTGTTATTTTTTACCATGACAATAAAGAACAAGAAAGTAATAGGAAAAAGCAAAAGAGAGCATTTTAAGAACATTGTCATATAATTATAAGGTCAAAAAGTTACAAAAGAAATGGGTATAATGCTTAGTGGGTAAAGTTTAGTTTCCTTGACTTTCTCCATGGCCCCTTTGACTTTCCCAGTAGCTCTTAATTTATAATTGCTAAACATTCCTTTTAAACCATAGCTGGTGCTGTGTACAACATGGGAGGGTCATAGAAGTCTGGGCTGTTGTCAACAGACTCAGGAATATTAGTTCTGGACAGTCTTGTTGCTGAATGTTTCATTTTAACTCCCAGGTCATTTCTAACTCTAAAAGACCCCCAGGTCTTTCTAACTCCTGGGTCTGTGGAACTCAGGCTCTTTGTCAACGGACCTTCTAGAATGTCAGCTTAAGTTATACTCTGCCCCGATCCTTCACCCATATCAATAACCCACGTTCAGGTTTTATATGTAAGTCTTCAGTCTATGTAGAGTTAAATCACATATATAATGAGAGATAGGGATCTAGTTTCATTCTTCTGCAAGTGGCTCTCCAATTTCCTCAGCACAATTCATTAAATAAAATGTCCTTTCCTCTGTGTATATTTTTGTCTACTTTGTCAAAAATCAGTTAGTTGTAGCTACATGATTTTTTACTGGGCTCTCTATTCCATTGCATTGATCTATGTATATGTCTTTTATACCAATACTATGCTATTTTGGTTAAAATGGATAGCCTGCAGTATGGTTTGAAGTTGGGTAATGTGATTGCTGAAGATTTGTTCTTTTTGTTTAGAATTGCTTTATCTGTCAAGCTATTTTTGATTCAATATGAAGTTTATAAAATTTATTATTGTTTTTCTGGCCTGTGAAAAATCAATTTTTCATTTTGGTGGGGATTGCATTGAATCTGTAGATCATGTTGGGCACTATGGACATTTTAATTATTTGATTATCTAATCAATGAGTATGTTTTTCTATGTGTCTGTGTGTTATTAGTGACTTTTGTTCATCAGTGTTTTGTAGTTCTCATTGTAAAACTATTTCACTTCCTTGGTGAAGTGAAAGATTATATTCCCAGGTTATTTTATTTTATTTGCAGCTACTACAAGTGGTATTGAGTTCTTGACTTATTTTCAGATTGACTGTTTTTGGTGTATAGAAATGCTGTAGACTTATGTACATTAATTTTATAACCTTAGGATTGACTGAATTTATTTTTCTATTCATGGAACCTTGAGATATAGTCAATAGGATTTTTTTGTGATTATGGGCAAACAGAAATGGCTTGCCTATTCTGATTTGAATGACTTTTATTTTTTTCTCTTGACTGCTTGCTCTGGCTGTAAGTCTCAGTACACTTTGTGGAATAGAAGTGGTGACAGTATGTATCTTTGTCTTATTTCTAGTCTTAGGGAAATTTTTTAAAACTTTTTCCTACTCAGTATAATCATAACTTTATATTTATATATATACCTTTATTATTTCAAGATATGTTCCTTCTGTGCCTAGTTTGTTGAGCGTTTTTATCATTAAAGATTGGTGGATTTTAATGAAGGCTTTTTCTATGTTTATTTAAATAATCATAAGGTTTTTGTTTTAATTCAGCTTATGTGATAAATTACATTTATTGTTTTGTGTATGTTAAACCATCCTTGCATTCTTGGGATGAAATCCACTTGACTTTTGTAAATTATCCTTTTCATGTGTTGGTGGCTTAAGTTTACTAGTAGTTTTTGAACATTTTTACATCTTTGTTCAGGAGGGCTATTGGTCTGTAACTTTTTGCATTGTGTTCTTTTCTGGCTTTGGGATCAAGTTGTGCAGAATGAGTTAGGATATTGGGTTCATAGAATGAGTTAGGAAGGATTCCCTCATTCTTCATGCTATGGATGGTGACAGTTCTTTATAGATCTGATAGAATCTGGCTCTGAGCCTATATTATCCTGTGTTTTTTTAGGAATTAGAAGAGATTTTTAATACTATTTCAATTTTGCTGCTTGTTATTGTCCTGTTGAGGATTTCTACTTCTTTCTGACTGAAGGATCAGAAATTTTGTATTTCCACTAATTTATTGATTTCCTTTTTATGTTTTAGGTTGTGTGCTTAGAGGTTTCCACAATATCCCTGAAAATTGTTTTGTATTTCTGTCATATCACTTATAATGTCTCCTTTTTAAAATGTTTGATTGAACTTACTTGAATTATTTTTTTTATTTCTGGCTAATCTAGCTAGTACTATGATTGTATTTCTGTGATATCACTTATAATGTCTTCCTTTTAAAATGTTGGATTGAAATTACTTGAATTATTTTTCTTTATTTCTGGGTAATCTAGCTAGTAGTATGATTGTATTTATCTTCTTAAAGAATGATTTTTGGATTTGTTGATCTTTTGTATTGTTTCTTTGGTTTTATTTAGTTCTTTATAGAAGTTCTATACTGTTTTCCACAGAGGTTGTACTAATTTGCAGTGCCACCAACAATGTATACAGCATTTCTTTCTCTATATATTCATGTCAGCATTTAATTTTGGAGTATTTAATAATAGCTATCCTAACTTGGGTCAGGTGATATCTCATTGTAGCTTTAATTTGCGTTTTCTGAACTATTAATAACAGTAAGCATTTTTCCTATGCTAATTGCCCATTTGTCTTTTTTTTTTTTTTTTTTTTTTGAGAAGCTTCTGTTCCTGCCTTTTGCCTACTTTTTAAAGGGGTTGATATTTCTCTTGCTAATTTGCTTGAGTTCTTTGTAGATTTTTGTTATTAACCCTTTATTGGATCAATAGCATGTGACTATTTTCTCCCATTCTGTACATTATCTGTTTTCTCTGTTATTATTTCCTCCTTTTTAATTTAATCAAGTTCCACTCATTAAATTTTGTGGTTGCTGTAATTGCCAGTGGGTTCTCATTCATCAATTATTTTTGCTGAGACTTTTATCTAAAAGAGAATTTTATGTATTTTCTTCTGGAATTACTATGGTTTCATGCCTTACATTTAAGGCTTTTATCTATTTTGAATTAATCTTTGTGAGTAGTGAGAGATATGGATCCTGTTTCATTCTTCTACGTGTAGCTATCTGATTTTCCTGGCACTGTTTATTGAATAGGGCTTCTTTCTTCCCCTGTATATTACTGTCTGCTTTGTTAAAGATCACTTGACTTTATGTGGATGGTTGTAGTACATATATATGGGTTCTATTGCTCTAGTTCTCTATTTTTGTGTCAATACTATGCTTTTTTTTGTTTGTTTGTTTACAATAGCTCTGTAGTATAGTTTAAAGTAAGGTGTGTGATGCCTCCAGATTTTTTCTTTGTGCTTAAGATTGCTTTGGCTCTTTTATGATTCTAAACACAGCACAGAATGTTTTTCTACATGTGTAAACTATGATGTTGATATTTTGATAAGAATTACATTGAATCTATAAATCACTTTAGGTGGTACGTACATTTTAACAATATTGATTTTACTAACACATGAGTTCAACATGTTTTTCCATTTGGTTGTTTCATCTGCAATTTCTTTCCTCAGTGTGTTTTAGTTCTCTTTCAAGAGAACTCCTTGGTTATATTTAACCTCCTTGGTTAAGTATATTCCTTGATTTTCTATTTTTTTTGTAGTTATTGTGAATGGTGTTGAGTGTTTTTATATGACTCTGAGCTTAACTGTTGTTAGTGTATGGACTTCCACAGTCTGGTCTGGAGTTAGGAAATTTTTATGTGAGAACTAAGGGCTGAAGCCATTGCAGAGGACAAAAGTCTACAGTGGTGAAGAAGCAATATGGCTACCCAAATGGCATTAGTATGTGCCTGGATTATTGGCCATTGCTTTGTTTTCTCAGTGGTGGGGTGGGTGAACACATGGCTCACACTCATGTGATATTCAAGAGTGCCCAGTCTTCCTGCTCCTTCCCTACCCTAGCAGGGGCAATAAGGAGGTGACAGCAATTGAACTGACCTCTAGGTAAATGTAGTATCAAAAGTCTGTGATCTCAGAATAGCAACAGCAGCAGCATTGAGTTTTCAGTAGCCATAGACAGAATTGAGCCTTCTTTCCTAAGAAGTACTTCTGCACGGTCTCCAAGTAGCCCCCTGTATTCCAGAGGATTATTGTTCTGGTGGGGCCTTCTCCCAGGTCATATTGCATTGTCCATGGGGTAAGAATGGAGCCATGAGATTTTCTTCTCTGCTCTTTCTCAATTTGCAGACTCCAGGTACTTCCAATGCTGACAAGCTGGCCACCCCACCTTTTTTTCCTTTTTGTTTGCCTGCTGTTGCCTCCATGTTGATTCTCAATGCTCTTTCTTAGGTAATCAATCTAAGAAAGGTGAGTATCTTCAATCAATCTGAAGGTGAGTATCTACTTTCCACTTTTAATCCTTTCTCTGTGTGTGGTGTATGTAGGCTGTTTGTACTCTGCTATCTTGGTCTCTCTCTCTCTTACAGTTTTTAACTATATTTTGAAATAACTTTTGAGTTTAGAAAAACTGCAAAAATGGAGAAAGTACTCCTTTTTGTCAGCTTCTTTTAATACTAATGTCTTCCTTGACCATTTTAAGGTTGCTGAAAGAAGGAAAGTAACACAGGAACAATACTACTATTAATTAATCTACTGATTTTTCCTGTTGTTTTATGACCTTGGAACTTTTTAAAAGTATTGGTCAACTATTTAACCCTCAATTTGATTTGTCTTATGTTTTCTTATTTAAAAAATGATGTTTCTCTCTTTTTTTTTTGGCTAGGGTCCTATAGTTGCTTCTGCCTTTCTCAGTTAACCATGTCAGAAATCAATGGTGTTATTGTAGTACTTTATTAAAGGTGACATTAACTTTACATACTTAGTTAAGGTGGTGTCTGTGCAGTTTCTCTATTATAATTTTTCTCTTTGTTATTAGTAATTGCTAAGTGAAGATACAGGAAGATTAATTTGAGAGACTATAAATATCTTCTTTCTCATAATACTTTTGTCTACTAATTTTACCAACTATTGGCATGGTCAGTGACAATTATTAGGAAGTTTATGTATTCTAACACCATTGTAAGAAAATATTTCTAGTTTATGTGTATTTTTTTCTCTATTTTCTCTCATTTGTTTTTATGTTATGGTGAGTCTGGAATTATGAGTCTGGTTGCCAGACAATTGCCACTCTCTAAATGATATCAGTTTTGCTCAAAGAATATTTATTTTTTTAAAACATTACAGGCACATTTCATTCACCCTACCAGACATACAAATGATTCAAGACTTCTTTTTCAGTCCTGTGACTAATACATATTTCTTTTTCCTCCTTTTCTCCTACAGGTTGACCTTCATGTTTTTCCACTAGGGAGAGGTATTTGTTAAGTGTCTTCTCTTTGTTGAATCTAGATTTCCAATTATTGCTTATACTCTAACTTTCAAACTGCCATACTATCTACTTAGCCATTTAGTTTTCTAAGAAAGCCTTTATGGGTCAGGCATGGTGGGTCATGGCTGTATTCCTACCATGCTAGGAGGATAAGTGGGGGGATTCCTTGAGCTCAGCAGTTCTGAGAAAGAGTGAGATGCCATCTCAACTAAGAAAAAAAAAAAAGAAAAAAGAAAAAAAGAAAAATTAGCCAGGGATTATGGCAATCACCTGCAGTGCTAGCTTCTCAAGAGGCTGAGGTAGGAGTATCACTTGAGCCCAGGAGTTTGAAGTTGCTTTGACTTAGGCTGATTCCACAGCACTCTAGCTTGGGCAACATAGTGAGACCCTATCTCAAAACTTAAATTCTTTATACTTGAAATTTTCCACTTTTCTCCCCATGTATTTGAGTCTTAGGGATCAGCAAATCTCTTCACAGAAAATTGTACAAAAGTTTGGACTTCATTCTTTTCCCTTTCTATTTATCTTTTATTTGCTTCTCATTTGGTATTTCTGGAAATAAACTTGTCTTCTCTGACTATTGAGTCTGTTGTAAATTCTTCTTTAACACTGCAATCAGAATGGTAGGACGCATATTAAAATATTTTCCTTCCCTCTTCTCTTCTCTCTCTCCCCCCTTTCACCCCATGTGTCTGGTGTCTCTATCTCCTTCTCTCTCTATCTTCTCTCCTCTCCTCTCTACCCTTGTCTCTCTCTCTCTCCCTCTTTTCCCTCCTCCTTAATGCTGCTCTGAAACATCCCCTGCCAATAAAGACCTTTTCATAGGTCTTTATGACCTTTTTATCTTTTTCAAAAAAAAAATGTTTTTCTTAGCTTCAAGAAGTGTGTTGTATTGGTTGCTTTCTAATTCATTTAAACATCTGTTTTATTTATGTTATTCCCTGTTTATAATTGCTTATAGTAGGTAGTTTAATGTGATATAATGTACTCCATTACAGATGGGAATAGAATCTTGACCATCTCATTTTGCATCAATACTAGACTGGCAGTTAAGATTTTGAAATATTTACTTGTAATATTTTTACCATTGTTATTATCTTTATTTATGTGTGAATTTCTTTATATGTATGTGTAAATACCAGAATAGAAATGAATATTTAACTAAGTAAACTTTTTATTTTGTTTTGTTTTGTTTTTTTAGCTAGTTTTTGTTCAGGTTGCATACTATCGTCATTTTTCCTGAGAGTAATTAGAAAGTTATTTAGAAAATTTAGAAGTTACTGAGGTTGAATGCTATATAAATTAATATCAACATAAAATAAAAATATTGGCCATAATCTTTATATTTGATCAGATTTTTTTACATGGTATCAGCTTTCACTTCAACTGTGATTTTTGCATCTCTCAAGAATGATATTGTTTATATCTAGTTCAAATAAAAATGTCAGTTCTTAGGAACAAAAACTATCATCCAAATAATTGTAAATATGTACATTCACCCTCATACAGAAATGAGAATTCTATATGTAACTTGTGGTGAAACTCATGTGTTATCTATGGATTTTAATTGGTCAATAGAGATAAGGTTTATTGTTACAGCAATAAAACATTACAATAATTAATTTAAATTATGAAACCAATGAATTTCATTTTAAAAATGTAAGCAACTTAAAAATAATCAGACAAATAGTAAAAGCTATTGACTTTTATAACAATTTTTTTTTAAACTTCAGATTAATATGAGGGTATAGAAAATTAGCTTGCATTGTTTGCATCTAATAAGTAAAGTCTAGGTTTTAGTTGAACCCTTCACCTATGGCATATGCTGTACACTCTTACATTGTGCCCATTCAGTGAGAGCTTACCAATTCCATTCCCTCCTCCTTTTTTCTTCTTCCTCCTCCCCCCTCCCTCATTTTAATTTGATTGTGTTTTTGTCTCACTTGGGTATGTACTTGTTTATCGATTTGTTTCATACTATTATTTAGAACATTGGTTGCTTTCTTTTCCATTCTTGTGATACTTAACTAAGAAGAATGTTCTTTCAACTACAACCAGGTTAATACAAAAGATGTAAAATCTCTATCTTTTTTGTGACTTAATAGTATTCTGTAGTATACATATAGCACAGTTTATTGATCCATTCAAGAGTTAATGGGCACTTGGTTTGATTCTTTATCTTGGTGATTGTAAATTGTGCAAATATCCTTATGGTAAAATGATATTTTCATCTTGGCAAATACCTGGTGATGGCTATATCCAAAAAAAAGAAAAAAGAGCACAAATTAACAACTTAATGAATCATCTCAAGGAAGTGGAAATGGAAGAGCAATCCAGTCCCAAACCTAGCAGAAGAAAAGAAACAACAAAATTAGATCAGAAATAAATGAAATTGATAACATAGAACCATTTAGAAGATTTGTGAAACAAAAAGTTGGCTTATTGAAAAAATTAACAAAATCAATAAACTGTTGGCCAGATTAACTGGAAACAGAAAAATAATAACCCCAAACAGAAATAAAAAAGGGGAAATAACAACAGGTACCACAAAGACACAAAAGATCATCATTGATTACTACACAAAACTCCAGGTCCAGAAATTTGAAAATATGGAGGAAATGGACCAATACCTGGAATCATGTCACCTCTCTAAACTCAATCATAAAGAATTAGAAATTTTGAACAGACCAAAATAAAGCACTTGAATCACAACAGTAAAAAAACTTCCAAAAAAGTAAACCCTGGATTAGATGGTTTTACACCAGAATTTTACCAAACCTTCAAAGAGGATTTTGTTCCTATATTGCAGACCCTATTCCAAAACAATGAGAAGTAAGATACTGTCCCTAATTCCTTCTATGAAGCAAATATCACCCTGATACCAAACCCAGGAAAGTATCCAACAAAAAAAGAAAACTACAAACAAATAACATTAATGAATATCCATATAAAAATATTCAGTAAAATCCTAGAAAACAGAATACAGCTACACATTAAAAAATTATATATCATGATCAGGTGTGCTTTATCCTAGGGATACAAAGTTGGTTCAACATACTTTAATTCATAACTGTAATTCACCACATCCATAGAAACAAAAACAAAAGACCATCTGATCCTCTCAATAGACACAGAAAAAGCAATCAACAAAATTCAGTATGCTTTTCTGAGAAAAGAACACTTAAGAAAATAGGCACATGTAGGACATTTCTTAAACTGATAGAAGCCATCTACAACAAACCCACAGCCAATATCGTATGAATGGAGTACAACTGAAAGCATTTCCACTTAGAACTGGAACCAGACATGGTTGTCCACTATCGCTACTATTATTCAACATTATTCTGGCAATTCTAGCCAATGCAATCAGACAAAAGAAGGATATAAAAGACAACCAAATGTGGGCAGAGGAGTTCAAACTCTTGCTCTTTGCTGGTGATACGATCTTATACTTATACTCCAGTGACTCAACCACAAAATCATGGAAGTGATCAGAAAAAATAGTAAGTTCCCAGGATGTAAAATCAATGTCCACAAATCAGTAACCTTCTTTTTTTTTTTTTGTAGTTTTTGGCCAAGGCTGGGTTTGAACCTGCCACCTCCAACATATGGGGCTGGTGCCCTACTCCTTTGAGCCATAGGCCCTGCCCCCAGTAACCTTCTTATATGCCAATCAAGCTGTGAATCAATGCAAAGACACAATACCCTTTATGGTACCAAAGAAAATGAAATACCTGGGAATATACCTAACAAAGGAGGTGAAGGATCTCTACAGAAAGAACTATGAAACCCTGTTTTATGACTACTAATTAAAGTACTTTACCTAGACAAATTAAGGAAAATAACTATTATTTTAAGACAATTAATGATGATAATCATTTATATAGTATGAAAAGTCAGGTCAACACAGTTGGAGGTAATAGTGTGCCTATTATTCATTGAAATGACCATAAAATGACATTTAAATCATTGCCTGTATATTAATTATATGGTGAAATTAGACCCTGAGTCTTTCAAGAAAAGATAATTAAATTAATAAACTATAATGTTAACATCACATTCTCAAATCTAGAGAGATCCAAAGTTCAAAAATCATATGCCTTACACAAGATGAAGTTTTGATATAGATTTTAACATGACATGATTTAATTAACTTTTTATTGAATAAAAACAAAATTTATTACTTTATTTCTGAAAACTTTGTTGTAGATTCATTGAGGGTACAAGATGTGTCAAACACTGAGACTCCAGTCCCCTCCCTCCTTCCCTCTCTCTGCTCTTCCTTTCCAACACCCTCCTCCCTCCTTCTCTCTCTCTTTCTCTCTCCCCCTTTCCCCATCCCCCACACGTCATTAATTGTCATCAAATCAAGATTGAATACATAGGATTCATGTTTCTCCATTCTTGTGCTGCTTACTAAGAATAATGTGTTCCCCTTCCATATGGGTTAATACAAAGGATGTAAAGTCTCCATCTTTTTTAAGGGCTGAATATTATTCCATGGTATACATATACCACAGCTTGTTAATCCATTCCTGGGTTGGTGGACATTTAGGCTTTACCGCATTTTGGTGATTGTAAATTGAGCTACGATAAATAGTCTAGTGCAAGTGTCCTTAAAAGGATTTTTTTCCTTCTGGGTAGATGCCCAATAAGGTGATTGCAGGATCAAGTGGGAGGTCTAGTTTGCGTTCTTTGAGGTTTCTCCACACTTCCTTCCAAAAAGGTTGTAATAGTTTATAGTCCCACCAGCAGTGTAAAAGTGTTCTGTTCTCTCCACATGCACGCCAACATGTGTAGTTTTGAGATTTTGTGATGTGGGCCATTCTCAATGAGATTAAATGATATCTCAGGGTGGTTTTGATTTGCATTTATGTAATAATTAAGGATGATGAGCATTTTTTCATATGTTTGCTAGCCATTCATCTGTCTTCTTAAGAGAAGTTTCTGGTCATCTCTCTTCCCCATTGATATATCAGATTATTGGCTTTTTTCATGTGGATTAATTTAAGTTCTCTATAAATCCTAGTTATTAATCTTTTGTCTGATTCAAAATATGCAAATATCCTTTCTCAATCCATAGATTGTCTATTTGCTTTGGTCATGGTCTCCTTAGCTGTACAGAAGCTTTTCAGTTTAATTAAGTCCCATTTGTTTATATGGTTCTTATTGCAATTGCCCTGGCAATCTTCTTCATAAAGTCTCTCCGCAGGCTGATATCTTCTGATGCTTTCTTTGAGGATTTTTATCATTTCATGCCTTCAATTTAAGTCCTTTATCCATCTTGAATCAATTTTGTGAGTGGAAGGATCCAACATTCAAAAATCATATGCATTACACAAGACAAAGTTTTGATATAGATTTTAATAGGACATGATTTAATTAACTTTTTATTGAATAAAAACAACATTTATTTTATATATGAAATTATTTTATGTTGACTTTTAAGTTAGACTTGGATATCAAATGTCACTTCTGACACTTCTTGCCAGTGCCCAGGACTGGCCAGGTCTCGGGCCCAGCTTAACCAGGTTCTGGACACGGACCACTAAGTTATCTTGCTCAGAAACAGTTTCTCTTAGGTGCCTGAGGGCTATCTACTTTAGCTGGAGAGAGAGAGAGAGAGAGAAAGTGAGTTTTAGAGAGAATAAATCAGTCTTCTTAGAAAGATAGATCTTAGACTTTAGTAGAGCTTGGTAATCTTCAGCAGAGAGACACCGTGCTGGCGATCTGCAGACAGGAGAGAAGACAGAGTCAGAGTAAGCAAGTCCGTGATAGAATGCACACGCTCCTTGACTGCCTTCTCCTCCAGCCTAATATAAGGCTAATCTTGTGCCTCACAACACCACAGGTGTAGAGACTGTCAATTTACCACTGCTCTCATCTCATGAGCTCTCATGCTTGTTAGGAGAGCCAAATCCCTCTCTATGCCCTTTCCAGCCAGGTGTTCCATTATTGAGTTATGCAGGTATTTCTTATAACTCTCACTCCTACCATAGGCTATATGGGCTGCAACACTTGGATTTGTTTGAACATTTATTTTTAATGCTTGGGCATATTATATTTGAGCAAAACTATTTCAACTCTAAAAATATAAAACTAGGGCTGCGCCTATGGCTCATTGAGTAGGGCGCCAGCCCCATATTTTGAGGGTGGCCAGTTTGAACCTGGCCCCAGCCAAATTGCAACAAATAACCGGGTGTTGTGGCAGGTGCTTGTAGTCCCAGCTAGTCGGGAGTCTGAGGCAAGAAAATCATCTAAGCCCAAGAGTTGGAGGTTGCTGTAAACTGTGATGTCATAGTACTCTACTGAGGGTGACAAAATGAGACTGGTTCTAAAAAATAAATAAATAAAATAAAATAAATAAAAATGTATCACTAACCCACCATGGGGACATTGTAAAACTACAGACATAAACAATGATTACTGTTCAATGTTCATCCAGTCCTTTTTTTCCTTTTCAATCTTTTTATAATGCTGCATAAACAGCTATAGCTCTTTCATTACACCATGCATGGAGCAAATATTTTATTTCAGGCATATTTGATACATTCCACTACACAATGTACTTTTAAATCAATGAAGTTATCAAATAATCCCTTGTATATACTTTTACACAGTGCTCTATGAGGTGTTTGTTCACAAAATATTGCAAATCACTAAAAAAAATGGCCAATATGTGTATGTAAAATGTACAAATACAAAATCAGCCATAAAACATTGCAATTTTGATTTGGCAAACATGTAGAAAAACTGTCCACAAATACTGACAGCATTAGCATTGTATTATTTAATTTAGAAATTTAAGTTTTAAAATTAAATCTGTGCTGCTTTTGATTTCAGTATTCAACAAAATGACTATAATACAATATGGGAAAATATTTGGATTACATTTCTATTTGTTAATTTGAAAGAAATGCTTTAAAGCATTTGCCAGATCTTTCAAATATCTTAGCCAAGTCTTAAAACTTAGGAAAAAACTCAAAAAATAGCACAATATCTTTTACCAAGAATTTCAATTGTAATATATTCATTCCTTGTTACACAAATGCATTTACATAGAACTCATTATATTTTACTTCAAGAACAGACAAGAAATAATTAAAAATATAAGAGTAGTAGACAAATGGAAGGCTAATTTTTAATAAGGTGTGTATTTTTTTCTTGTTTTAAAAATAATTTTATTAAATCATAATTGTGTACATTGGTGCAATCATGGGGCACAATGTGCTTACTTCATATACAATCAGAAATATTTTGATCGTACTGTTAGAGATAGCTTTCATGGCATTTTCTTTTCTTTTTTTTTTTTTTCTTTCTTTTTCATGGCATTTTCTTAATCACTATATGAAGACATTGATATTCTACATTTAATAAGTTTCACCAGTACCCTGCTAAGATGCACCCTAGGTGTGATCCCACTAATTCCCCTCCCTCCACTCATTCTCCCTCCTCCCCTCCCCTCCC